>CM019692.1:45116429-45231429 GCA_009760885.1 Achatina immaculata
CCATGAATTTCCCGAGTCTGTGGTGTCGAAGCATAAGAATTTCTTGAACGATATTGTTCTAGACTACGTCGATCCTGACCATATCAGCGGCGTTAAATATGCGTATATATCAGACACATTAGGTAAGCGAACTAAACAAGACTTTCAATATCGATGCTCATTTATATTATGTATTTTTTCAAATTCTATCCACGTTTTCTTACTATTCGATTCTCATACCCTACATCTAATTTTCAGCTTGTTAATGAATGACGCAGGATAATGGCATAATTTTCCTTATAATTTATACCACGTGCATTATCTTTCCTTGAATCTTTAGACTCACTTCCATCAGCCCCAGCTCTTATGTAAGATGTTTGGCGCTAACAGCGTTAGCTGGGGGCTAGGCTTCGAACTTGTACAGTCACCATCCAACTTAAGCGTTAGAATGGACTTTACCCAAATGAACTCCCAAGTCCTTTCTTACAAATTCAAAACGTAGTTCAAGGATGAATGATAGCAGTATATGTTTATCTCGCTCCATCTCTCTCCCTCTCTCCTCTCTCTCCTTCTCTCTCTTCTCTTCTCTCTCTTCACTCTCTCTCTCTCTCTTCTCGCTTCCCTCTCTCTTCTCTCTTTTTCTCTCTTTCTTCTCTCTCTCTCCTCTCTCTCTCTTTTTTTTCTCTCTTTCTCCTCACTTTCATATACTAAATGACTCTATGTGGACGACACCTTCACAAGTAAAATGTCGACACGAAACTTGGAGACCACAAAAACACAAATAAAGATAACTTTAAAAAACTGTAATTGAATATGATAAATGAAGTATGTTTATGAGATTTAATGATTTATAATGTCACAAACAATGATGGCAAAAATATGAACTATCGTGACGTGTATATACATGATTCATGAGAATGTAAATCCTCCTCCTGATGATGATGATGATGGTGGTGGTGGTGGTGGTGGTGGTGGTGGTGGTGGTGATGGTGATGATGACGATGATGATGGTGATGATGATGATGACGATGATGGTGATGATGATGGGACAGCATCTTTACATACTTATAAACGAGACAAATAGTTGGCAGCACTTCCAATTCCAAACAAAACTCATTGAGAACACCTCATCACATAAAACTCTCAATCTAGGAGCTCTTACTTTATGATGGTATCAAAAATACTGTATTATTTTTATGTATGAAAACCCAAACTCCACCTGAAATGCTGCATCATAGAAAAAAAGATAAAGTTCATACGCATCAGCCACATATAAATATTATCAGTATTCCAGAACACAGGGTCCATTGTAAAAACTGACAGAAAAGCAATAAACCAATATATATATATATATATATATATATATATATACTTTTGAAACAAAATCATAAAATGGTTGACGATACTTTGGGTACACCCCAGCCACACACTGACATCTAAAACTAAGACCAGCATAAGATGGATGTTCTAGCTGCTTCTTCTTCTTCTTCTTCTGTTTCTTCAGCACAGAAAAAAACATTTAGAAACACATACATGCACCTACTGAATCGGGCTAGCTTTGAGGACCATTGCCTAAGTCACAGTCACAACACAAAATATACTTAACTTCATTACCTACTTAAAGAAATACATACACGGGCACAAAATATCACAAAATACAGGGTGTTCCATAAGTAACTGTGCACTAACCCAATAATGATTCCGGTATCGTAGAGATATCTTAATCTCTGCGGTTTCTAGCAACATCTACCTGCCGTGGCTGGAGACGCCGATTAAGCTACACAGCAGCAGGCTTCAACACACTAACGTACGCAGGTTATTTTCCGAACGCACTGCATATAAACAGCTGAGAAGCACATAAATGCCTTTGAATGTAAATGCTACAGAAGAGTTCTTCAAATATCATGGACACAAAAAAGAACAAATATATCCATACTATAAGAACTTCATATTGAAGAAGGCTGGCTAGTAAAGAGAATTAAACAGAGAAAACTGAAATATTTTGGACACATCAAACGTCATGATAATCTACAGAAGACCGTCCTGGAAGGGTACATAATGGGAAAAAGAAAGAGAGGAAGACTGCCACTGTTATCGTCTTCTGCTATTTCAGTTTTTGTTTTGTTTTGCACACACAGGCGAGCAGCTTGTGGTTTTTGATTTCGCAACGAACACATCCTGGAGTTTCAGCGATGAGGATTCCATGAGCTACGATGAAGACAGGTAAGTTCTCAAAACACGAAGAAAAGACGTAAGTCAAATTCAGTTCAAACAAACAAACAAACAAATAAACGAACAATCAAACCTGACAAACTAATGCAGTGAAAAAGAATATGCTTACAGCAGTGGCCGGGGTTTTTTTAAAACATAATTCCTGTGGACCAGACAATCAGTGTTCTTGACCAAGAGCGGAAAAAAGGGGAAAAGGACATTCTGACGCGATGACAAAATACAAAGTCACCAACTGAGCTGATGGAAAATCTCATGGACCGAGATCTGTGGATCCCCCCCCCCCCCCAAAGAATACCGGAAAGGCAGGACACCTGATGATGACGCAGCCAGTTTTTAATCCCGGAAGTCTTCTTAAATTGGTATCAGTGTTTCCAGAACAGTTCAGGGGAAAATGGATTTATGTGCACGTTGTCATGCCCACGTGTTACTTTCAGCCATTGTCACGCGTGACCCCCGACCCCCATTACAAATTATGTCACAACCTTACCTTATTTGCAACCAGACATTATAACCAGGTTGTAGGACATACTGCAGGAAAGAAGAAGAAATGGTGCGTTTACCTGTCTACATACAAGAAATAAAAAGAGGTGAAGGTGAACAGACACTGCGTACAACCGATACAGCTAAAACTGTCACACGCTAAAACAATATCGCATCTCTCTCTCTCTCTCTCTCTCTCTCTCTCTCCTCCCTCCCTCCCTCTCTCTCTCAATCTTAAATGCCCAAGACACATGGTGCTTCCTCAAGGGTTTTCAGCAAACACCTGTCCTTCGCCTTTTTTTCTGCTCTTGCCCAGGTGAGCCCTCTATTGCTCAACATCCTTTCTTTTGTTCTTCTCCATGTCTCTTTTGGTCTACCCTTACTTCTGTTCCCCTGTGGTGTCCATCTTAGTGCTATTTTTGGTAGTGAGTCTTCAGTCATCCGGAGCACATGTCCCAACCATCGCCAGCGTCTTTCCTCAATAATTGCTGTCAGTGGCTTCATCTGCATTTCTGCCAACAAGATGTTATTTCTTATGGTGTTTGGCCAAAATATTCTTCTAATTCTTCGTAAACATTTAGTCTGGAAAGAATTCAACTTGTTTTCTATAGTTTTGGTGATTTTCAAGCATTCACTTCCATGGAGTAGTACACTTAGAACATTGCTCTTAAATATCCAAATTTTCATCTTCGTGCTTAGTTTTTTTTTTATTTCGATATAGTTTGCAGCATTGCAAAAGCCTGGTTTGCTCTGGTAAGTCTGTTGTTGATGTCTTTCTCTTGTTTCCATGTCTAAAGCAGTTTGATGGATTTTTTACCGGATAGGGTTAATATTACATATAGACGTAACTAAAACAGAGTGACAGATTTATCCTATTGAAACATTATCGTATATTACTACAACAAAAACTGTCATACATTGATATCTTCTTCTTCTTCTTCTTCTTCTTCGTTTGCACCTACCACCAAGATCGCCCCGTGATCCTACAGAATTTACTCCTGTGGTTCTAACGATAGTCTCATTTAGGATGGAGATTCAGAGCATCGTGGGACTTGGGCCTATATTCTCGGTGGCTCACAAAAGCGGGATCGCGTGACACTGGTTTTCGTTGTACCAGTTTTGTCTAGAGTTGGACTTCCTCATCGGAAAACCTCGACCTGTTTTGGATATCAGTATATCCCCGCCGGGTGAGAGGTGGCTGCCCATCTAGTCCAGAGTTGGACTTTCTCACCAAAAACCTCAACGTGATTTGGATATAATATATCCCCGTCAGGTGAGAGGTGGTTGCCTATCTAGACTACTGTGGTCCAATGTCTCCGACTTCAGCATTTTGTGATCGTGGCCGCTACCCTTCCTGGTGGTGACCAGGACGCAGCTTTTGTCGAGGAGGATGAATCCTCGCCACTAGTAAGTTTCACCCCTGGGTTAAACCTGTTTAGGCGTATTATCCCAGTATGGGTGTATATAAGACGTGACCGGTCTCTAGAGCGGAGGCACCGTAATATGAATAACCATCAAGTTTCACCCCTGGGTTAAGCCGGTTTAGGCATATTAACTTAACAGTGTCATACGTTGATATAACTTAATAGTGTCATACACTGTTATAACTTAATAGTGTTATACATTGATATAACTTAACAGTGTCATACACTGATACAACAAAAGCAGTGGAAGACTTTGAGCCAAACGCAGTGTAAGGAGTGGTTTAATCGTTTTAAAGAGGACAAAACGTCGGTCAGTGACGATCCCAGGCCTGGCTAGCCTTCCACATCAACAGACGATGACCATGTTGAGAGAGTTCGTGCTGTGGTTCGTGGAGATCGTCCGAGAAGTTGTTGATAAAGTGAGCATCAGCAAAGGATCTTGCCGTCAAATTTTTACTGAAAAGGTTCAGATGCGTGGCGTCAGTGCAAGATTTGTGCCGCGTTTTGTTGTCTGACAATCAGACAGAGAGCCAGTTTGAAGCGTGCCAGTCATTGCGATGGATAGGGAAAGGATCAACATAGCAAGGATGAGTCGGTCAAAGATGAAGGCGATGTTGATTTTTTTTTTATTTCATCACGAATCTGTACCGCGTAGTCACATGGTAAACAAGCACTTTTCCACATGCGCTTGAGAAAGCAACTGAAATGTCTCTGAGTTGTTCTTCAAGCTCTTTCACTGTCAACAGTCTGACGACCCGATGGTGTGCTCCCTTCAGCTGATGTACCTCCACCCCTAATGCTGATAACGAGAGAGAGAGAGAAAGAGAGAGACCCACGCACGCACACACATGGGGCCGTTTGTTGTCGAAACCTGCCTTCGGGGGGGGGGGGGGGTGTTCTGTACCTGCATGGCGCTATCTGTGACTGCTGGTACGCTTTCTTACAATTTACAGTCACTTTTTTTTTAACAGCCCTCGTAGTTAGATCACTCAAGCGTGAACAATAATTTAGATCATATATGCAAATATTTGATTCGTGGCGAACAATAAATTCCACAGAGGAAAATAGTTACAAATTAACAATAATTACACTTTGAAAGAATTTTAATTCCACTATGGTAAATTATTTTATTAACTTACTATGGAAATAATATTTATAAACACCTGAATGGACCAAACATTCAAAACAAGAAAATTGTTGTGGGTTTTCTCGTTTCTTATCATTTATAACCTCGTAAAGGAAAACTTTCGGTCACTACAATTTTTTTTCATGTTCATCCTCTATTACTCTTCTTCTTCTTCTTCTTCCAAAGCCATTAAGGCTCATTGGTGCAGATAAAGTTAAACTCCACTCCTCTCTATTCCTAATCTTCTCTCTCCAGTTGGTGAGACACCAATTTCTTTTATATCCTCTTCTATGTTGTCTTTCCATCTGCCTCTGGTCTCTTGATATCCTCCAGTACTCGACATCCGATATTTTTTTTTACACAGAGTTGTGCGTGATATTTTGTTCTGTTCTGTCTCTACTGATATCCGTGCGTGATAACTTACTTTGTTCTGTCCCTACTGATATCCGTGCGTGATAATTTACTTTGTTCTGTCCCTACTGATATCCGTGCTTGATATCTTATTTTGACCTGCCTATAATGAATTCTATACGTAGAATGTAACCCAGAGTACAGTGTTGTCTTGACAAATATTCTCCGTCGTTTTCCTGAAAACTGCGTATAAAGCGCCTGTTCAGGTAAAATCATGGAAAGTAACTCAAATATGCATTTTGTAGGAACAAGCCATTTTTAAAAGTCCTATAGCAAAGTCCCACAAAGGCGCAGACACTGTCCGATTAGGCAGTCAGCGAACCATAGCTGACCAAGACCCTGTCCCACCTCTCCGTTGGTACCCCCAGTAACAGGCCTGGCCTGGCTAACGGGGTAGGGATCGCCATAGTCTTTAGCAGAAGTATTGCACACTCCGCGCTTTTCAGCTGCACTCCGGTACTGAACAAATAGTTGCCATACCCCGCTCCCAAGCCGATGCGATGCTGTGACTCAACAACTTCACAGCATCGGCTGCAAAGAACACCAGCTCGCAGTTACAGGGAGATAAAAGACAAAGACTCAAATTGCTGGCTTTCTGGGGCAACTAGAAAATGGCGTCGCGAATCCCAGCTTTGATGACAACGCGCAAGTCCTTGGATGCTCTGAACCTCCTTCCTACATGAGACAGACCGTAAGGATTTACAGGAAAACACTCAGCGGCAGAGGCTGGGGCAATCGCGATGAATTTAGAGCCCAACGATTATAGCAGTGTATTGAATGTTAGGATGTAAGATAGATAACTCATCTGAGAATTGGAAAATTAGTATAACATGAGTTATCTTTTAAAGTAATCAGCTGTTTGTGAGGAGAGTCCATCTGCTTTGTCTCGGGTTGCACGAGGGTCACGGTTAAGGTATGACAGAAAAAAGGTCAGATGAGAGAGAAATCATATGACTGAGGAACAGTTGTGTTTTTAGTATCGTCTGAGTTAGACGTAGATTAGTCTGTTAGAAATGTTGTTGTTTAGAGAATTAGATGTAGAATAGAGTGTATTAGGATGTTCAGATGGCGACAGCAGTCTGCTGGAACATATATTATATCGTGGAGATGTCCAGTCTTGTGTCCATGGATTTTGTTTATGCTTTTGTCGTTCTCGTCATATCGCTCATCGACTCATCGTCACCCCGTGCATCATTAAAGTCATTTCAACTGTAAAGTTGCTGCTTCTGTATTACTATTTCCACTGAGAGACAATGAACATGGGAGCAAGTAAGTCTGTGAAGTGAATAACAAAACAGACGCAAAACAACATAGAATAGTTGTAGATTAAATAAGATAAAGTATTAACAGTAATTGATAAAGTCAACACTTGTCGTTGTAAACAGAAAGAACATTATTCCAGTGGACAATAGTGGAAATTTACAGAGAGATGAGCAACAAGTTTACATTCTACACATAGAACTACAGAAGATTGAATCACACCGAATATCCTGTTTTACGATTAACAAGACATCGTTTCTAAAAACGACACAATTAACTCTTTTTGTCTACAGCCTTTCTCAAAACGACACAATTAACTCTTTTTTTCTACTGCATTTCTCAAAACGACACAATTAACTCTTTTTTTCTACGGCATTTCTAAAAACGACACAATTAACTCTTTTTTTTCTACGGCATTTCTCAAAACGACACAATTAACTCTTTTTTCTACGGCATTTCTCAAAACGACACAATTAACTTTTTTTTTCTACAGCCTTTCTCAAAACGACACAATTAACTCTTTTTTTCTACGGCATTTCTAAAAACGACACAATTAACTCTTTTTTTCTACGGCATTTCTAAAAACGACACAATTAACTCTTTTTTTCTACGGCATTTCTAAAAACGACACAATTAACTATTTTTTTCTACAGCCTTTCTCAAAACGATACAATTAACTCATTTTTCTACAGCCTTTCTCAAAACGATACAATTAACTGTTTTCTACAGCTCGTTCACAATCAACGGACACGCTTACAACTTTACTCTCGGCATCAACGGCATAGCACTGTCCCCTACCTTTAACTACGTCTACTATTCTGCCGTTGGCTCCAAGAAGTTGTGGCAGATTCCAACATGGGTACTCCGTGACAAGACGGCAGATTTCTCTTCCAACTTGCGTCTCGTTGGAAGCAAGAAGTCGAACTCGGACGCTCTGCTCTTTGGACACAGGGGCCTTTACTACGGCGCTTTGGAATATGACGCTATATACAGGTATTAATTGTCAGTATTTTACTATCTTTTGGGTTATGATGCTATATACAGGTATTATTTGTTAGTATTTTACCATCTTTTGGGATATGACGCTATATACAGGTATTATTTGTCAGTATTTTACTATCTTTTGGGATATGACGCTATCTCTCTCTCTCTCTCTCTCTCTCTGAACCTTAAGTGCCCAGGGCACATGGGGCTTCCGCAAGGGTCCTCCACAAATGCCTGTCCTTCGCCTTTTTTTTCTGCTCTTGCCCAGGTGAGCCCTCTATTGCTCAACATCCTTTCTGTTGTTCTTCTCCATGTCTCTTTTGGTCTACCCTTACTTCTGTTCCCCTGTGGTGTCCATCTTAGTGCTATTTTTGATAGTGAGTTGTCAGTCATTCGGAGCACATGTCCCAACCATCGCCATCGTCTTTCCTTAATAATTGTTGTCAGTGGCTTCATCTGCATTTCTGCCAACAAGATGTTATTTCTTCTGGTGTTTGGCCAAAATATTTTTTCTAATTCTTCGTAAACATTTAGTCTGGAAAGAATTCAACCTGTTTTCTATGGTTTTGGTGATTTTCCAGCATTCACTTCCATAGAGTAGTACACTTGGAACATTACTCTTGGACATATGTTGGTCACTTGATGAGAAGAAATGATCAGAGAATCCCAAAACAAGCTATCAAGTGGAACACAACAGGCCGAAGAAAAAGGGGCAGACCGCGTGAAACTCTGAAGAGGACATTATTAAGAGAGGCCAAGTTAACAGGCATAAAATCCTTTGATGAGGTTGAAAGACTCGCCGAAGACAGGAAAAATTGGCGAACTATTTTGCGAGCCCTATGTGACGTTTAACGGCACGGGAAGGATATAAGATAAGATATAGTCTGCAGCACTGCAAAAGCCTGGTTTGCTTTAGTAAGTCTGCTGTTGATGTCCTCTGTACTGTCTCCATTTTATACAACTCTACTGCCAAGGTATACAAATTCGTTGACCTCCTCCACTAACTTGCTATCTACTCTGAGTATATTTCTATTGTTCACATTTTGCTTCATTAACTTTGTCTTTCCTACGTTGATCTTTAGTCCTATGTTGTTTGCATTCTGAGTTAGCTTGTTTATTTTATCTTGCATATCTTTGTGACTGCTTGATAATAGACAAATGTCGTCCGCAAAGTCAAGGTCCTCCAGCACTGTGTCAAGGGTCCATTGTAATCCTCTGCGTTTGTCTGATGTTGCCTCCTTCATTAACCAGTCTACTGCCAAGATAAATAATGTTGGTGATAGTACACATCCCTGTTTCACTCCTGTTTGTACCCTAAAGCTGCTGGAGGTATGTTCTCCACAGATCACTTTGCACTGAAAACCCTCATATAGGGCTTTGATTACATTTACTATCTTATGGGGGAGGCCATGCCATCTTAGGATTTTCCACATTGTGTATAAAATAGGAAAAAAGTAGGAGCAGCTTTATTACTTAACGATTACAAAGTTGTGACGTTTCGGCGTGAGCCTTAATCATACAAAAACATACAGAACGAAGAAATAGAGAGAGGAGATAAAGTATAGATTCACATGAATACTTTAAAAAAAAAATTTTTTAAGAGTATTTAGCTGTAAATTGCAAGGTGTGGCTTGTCTAAGTACAAATATGTGGTCTATGCATGATCTTCCTGTCCTAAATCCTGCCTGCTCTTTCCGAAGTTTTTCCTCAAGTGTTGGTACAATTCTGTTGATGATTATTCTACAAAATACTTTACTGGTGAGTGGCAGTAGGGTAATGCCTCTCCAGTTCCCGCAATTTCTGAGGTCACCCTTCTTTGGTAGTTTTACTATAAGTCCAGTTTCCCACTCCTCTGGGGCTTTTTCTAGATCCCAAATTTGTTGTAATATCCGGCAAAGTTGTTTTGGTGTTTCTGTTTCTTCTGCTTTCAACATCTCAGCAGTCACTTCATCTTCACCTGGTGCCCTGTCTAATTTTAGCTTCTTCTTTGCCTCCTTTACTTCACTTATTGTTATTGGTCCTGTATTGATGTTTAGTTCCGTTTTTGCTTCAGATATGTCTATTGTTTGTGCTGCTTGTGTTCTATTTAGTAGGGTGTTAAAGTGTTCCCTCCATCTTTCAATTTTTTCTCTTTCTCCACTGACCAGTTGTCCATTTTGTGTCCTTACTGCAATTTCACATCTATATGACGCTATATACAGGTATTATTTGCCAGTATTTTACAGTCTTTTGGGATATGGCGCTATATCTTATCTTATATCCTTCCCGTGCCGTTAAACGTCACATAGGGTTCGCAAGGTAGTTTGCCAATTTTTCCTGTTTTCGTCGAGTCTTTCAACCTCATCAAGGGATTTTATGCTTATTAATTTGGCCTCTCTTAACAATGTCCTCTTCAAAGTTTCCAGCGGTCAGCCTATTTTTATTTGGCTTGTTGTGTTCCACTTGATAGCTTGTTTTGGGATTCTCTGACTGTTTCTTCTCATCATGTGACCAACAAATGTCCATCTCCTTTTCCTGATCACCCGTGAGACTAGTTGTTGTTCAATCATCTGTCTTATCTCTGCGTTGTTCTTGAATTCGTTCCACTTGATGCCGAGTATTTTCCTTAGGCATTTGTTTTCAAAAGAGTCTAATTTCTTTTATATTTCTTTAGTATGGCGCTATATTCAGGCATTATTTGTCAACATTTTAATGTCTTTTTTTGGAATATAACGTTATATACAGGTATTATCTGTCAGTATTTTACTGTCTTTTTTGGATAGTGATGCTTTATATAGGTATGTTTCTCGGCATATTAATGTTATCTGTTACGTTGGCAAAAGAGAAAAAGACAACAGAGTGTGACGTGGGTATTACGTTGCTGTCCTGTTTTCCAAGTGTTTTTTTACAGCTGAGTTGACTTGTCTTCTTCCTTGTGGAATCGAACCATCAACCATCTCCACTGTTGCAGTAGGTATTTTAATATCAGTGGCCCGAACCTGACTTTATGAGATGTGTAAAGATATTCTGGTTCAAATAGATGTAATGAAGTTATTTATCTGCAATAAAATGACGCTTTATACTACAACTACTACTACTACTACTACTACTACTACTACTACTACTACTACTACTACTACTACTACTACTACTACTACTACTACTACTACTACTACTACTACTACAGATGGCATGTTTATTATTATTATTGTGTTAGTATTAGTATTTGCCGTGCTGTGCCGCGTGGCGTTGATAATGCTTGTTCATGTTGTGCAGTCCATGATCAGTTGCCAAGCCATTTGGTCAGTCCACTGAGATATTTTTTATCTTGGAATTCCTTTCTTCCTTTTTTCCCTTGAATTTTCCAGCCATCACTGAGTTCTCTATCTTCTCATGACTTGTCCAGGGTATTTGTTTTGTTTTCATTGTACAACTTTCGCACACATAGAGAACATTCAGCTTTTCTTGAATTTTTTTAAAAAATAATTCGTGAATGTGCATGTAAGCTTTAGATTGGTCATGTCTGTTTTTGTTTTTTTCAATACCGCTCTCCACAGATGGGAAATAGAAAAGGATCTGCTGGAGCAAGGAGTGTTGGAAGGGGAGGTCATTCTCAAAACAGAAACGCCATTGGCTCAGAACTGGGAGACCTTCCAGTGGCCGGATGGGCTGGGGTTCGGTACCCCAGACACACAAAACTTGTACTACGTCACTGCTCGGGCGCAGCTGTATCACAACGGGAAAATGGACTTCACTGGCGGACAAGGGGCTAACTACAGAATTGGTTACATTTCCGTTGGCGACACCAGCTATTTGAGAGCAGCCAACCGCTCACATTTTCCTCACATAGGCATCATTGGTTGAGCTATGCAGCAAGTCTTCACTTATCATTGTAAATACACGAGTACTTGAAATTTTAAAAAAAAAACTGGTCTTGTGTGTAATTATTCAAACGAGATCATGCACATCATCATCATCATGTGCCATCTTCCAAGAGGTTTGCCACAAGCTATCTATAACTTGCTTCTCTCTTACTTTTTCAGCGCGTTACTGATCATGCCTCATCATTTCGTCCAGACCCCTGGATTTTCTTAACAGATAAGTAGTCTCTAGTTTCCCATATAACCCAGACAGCCATTTAGGCATGTTTCTCTTGGTTGCCTCCCCTCTCTAGTTTCCCATATAACCCAGACAGCCATTTAGGCATGTTTCTCTTGGTTGCCTCCCTTTTCTAGTTTCCCATATAACCCCGACAGCCATTTAGGCATGTTTCTCTTGGTTGCCTCCCCTCTCTAGTTTCCCATATAACCCAGACAGCCACTCAGGTATGTTTCTCTTGGTTGCCTCCCCTCTCTACTTTCCCATATAACCCAGACAGCCACTCAGGTATGTTTCTCTTGGTTGCCTCCCCTCTCTAGTTTCCCATATAACCCAGACAGCCATTTAGGCATGTTTCTCTTGGTTGCCTCCCCTCTCTAGTTTCCCATATAACCCAGACAGCCACTCAGGTATGTTTCTCTTGGTTGCCTTCCCCCCCCCCCCAGACGTTCCCCAGTGATTGCCAAGATCTGTAACTTCTTCAAGTTCTTGGTCATGCTAAATCTGAAGCCTGGGTGCCAGGAGTCTTCTCCAGGTCCTCACGGCACACCCACAACTCGTGCCTTAGGTCCGAGCCCAGCTGCCAATTCTCTGTAACTTCTCATGACTTGGCAGATCTGTCATCACCCCTTCACTACTACCACCTTCCATTTTCTCCCTTCCCTCAGTATAGTTTTTAGTATTTTTTTTTTACCCCAAAACACCTTTAACCGAACGCTTTTATTTTCCATCTACATTCCTGTATTTCTTTATTTCAGAATGAAATAATAACACTGAATGTCAGCAAACCTTGAAAAATAAGACAGTCACACTTGGACATACATCTTAGTCTTCTATTTATTTGTATTGAAATTTGTTTTTTTTTTTTTTACATTCATGCGTGCAAATGTATTTACAGAAATTTACAATTCATTCAAAACATTCATAACAACTTTTAAAATATAAACCTTATTTAGGGGAAAGGCAATGTACACCAGAAAGTTCTTGTCTGTAAAAAAAAAAAGAGACATGCAAAGCAGACATCAGAACAATTGTATGATCAACTTAATGACTAATGTGGAGCTGATTTATATCAGCACAGAAACAAATGCTCTAAGAGTACCAAATGTAAACAGATGTGCACAATCAGATCTGGCTGGAGAGATTGAATCTGGCTGGAGAGATTGGATCTGGCTGGAGAGATTGAATCTGGCTGGAGAGATCGGATCTGGCTGGAGAGATCGATTCTGGCTGGAGAGATTAAATCTGGTTGGAGAGATTGGATCTCACTGGAAAGATCAAATCTGGCTGGAGAGATTGAACCTGGTTTGGCAGTTGTTGGGACTGCCAATAGAACCTGGAGACAACTCTGTACTTCATCCTCGTGACACAGATCCTGATATCATGTGACCTAGCACATGACATTGAATAGAGGAAAAAAAAGAAAGTGAAGACTGTAGCAAAATAAAAGAAGATACCCTCACAGATGGAAATACCAAAGATGTCCTTAAATAAATTTCAGAATGGCAGAAACTCATTAAAATCATAAGAAAAAGACAGTCAAAACTTAGGGCTGTCAGGAGAAGACAGAAGTTAGAAAGTTTATTAATGATTGAAAAATTCAAGTGAAAAAAAAAAGGAAAGGAAGGCCAAGAGAAAAATATCTTATCAGACTGACCAAATGGCACGGAAAAAAAGAACAAAAATAAAAAAAAAATCTGAATTGATTTGAAACATCACAGGGTTGAACAGGGTGGAGAAGCATAATTGGCAACACTGGCACAGCACATAATAAAGACGATTAGTGGCTAACTGCAGCAGCAAATGATAAAGAAGATTAGTGGCTAACTGCAACAGCACATAATAAAGAAGATTAGTGGCTAACTGCAACAGCACATAATAAAGAAGATTAGTGGCTAACTGCAACAGCACATAATAAAGAAGATTAGTGGCTAACTGCAACAGCACATAATAAAGAAGATTAGTGGCTAACTGCAACAGCACATAATAAAGAAGATTAGTGGCTAACTGCAACAGCACATAATAAAGAAGATTAGTGGCTAACTGCAACAGCACATAATAAAGAAGATTAGTGGCTAACTGCAACAGCACATAATAAAGAAGATTAGTGGCTAACTGCAACAGCACATAATAAAGAAGATTACTGGCTAACTGCAATGTCTGGGGTTCTGGGAGTGTGAGGAAAAAAAAACCCACTATTCTTTATGTGTGTATGTTACCACCACAAACCAGATTTAGCATTGCTCACATGTATATTGTGTACAAACATTATGCCCAGATTTTGTTGCTTGAGAAAAAAAAAACACTTGTTCATCCAACTGTATTTGGAAATCCTTCCTGTGCCACTAAACGTCACATAGGGCCTGCATGGTAGTTTACCAAGATTTCATGTCTTCTGTGAGTTTTTCAGTCTCATCGATGGATGTTATGCCCACTGAACTGGCCTCTCTTAACAATGTCCTCTTTAGAGTTTCATGTGGTCAACCTCTTTTTCTTCTGCCTGTTATGTTCCACTTGATAGCTTGTTTGGGGATTCTCTGATTGTTTCTTCTCATCATGTGACTGACATATGTCCATCTTCTTTTTCTGATCAACCATGAGACAGGTTGTTGTTTGCTCATCTGTCTTATCTCTGCATTGTTCTTGAATTCATTCCACTTTATATCCGAGTATTTTCCTTAGGCATTTGTTTTCAAAAGAGTCTAATTTCTTGTCTATTCCTTAGTTGTTTTCCAGCTTTCGCATGCATAAATGAGGGTGGGTATTACATTTGAATTGAATAATTTTAACTTGATTTTTGTGCTTATAACTTTTGAAGAATTTGTTCTCAAGATTCTTGAAGGTCAATGCTACTTTTGCAATTCGAATTCTAACTTCCTTTCTGGTGTCACCATCCTAGTCTATGTAGCTGCCGAAATATGCAAAATGGTTTACTTCTTCAACAGCTGTTCTTTCTACATATATTTGTCCTTCGTCATTATTTTTGTTTTATCCTTGTTAATTTCAAGTCCTATTTTACTAGCCATTGAAACACATGAAATTTTTCATTAATTCAAATCAACGAATTTTGTTTTTAAAAATAAACTGTATTTAGTGGCAGAATATATAAAAAATGACATACAATTATGAGAGAATACATCACACTTTCAGTGCTTTAAAAGACCACAGAAAAAAAAAAGACCAGTTTAAAAAGTCTCTACTCATTAATGTCCACTTTTGGTGTCATCCTCAAACCTGTGTCAGATATTAACACTATTGTGTCAGACATTGGCACATTTTGAACGGGCGCATTTCTGAACGAGCATTAGAAAAGCTATATATTCTTTCAAATTATAGTTAAGTGTCCTATTTATTTTATTTATTTATTTTTTTAAACATAGGATTCACTTGAATCTATACTTTTTCTCCTCTCTCTAATTCTTCGTCCTGTGTGTGTTTGTATGATCAAGTCTCATTCCAAAACGTCACAACTTTGTAGTCATTAAGTAATAAAGCTGATCCTACTTTTTTTCCTAGTTTATACAATTTGGTATCACAGCTTTACTGCAGTGCTTCATGTATAGTTGCATACTTATACACTAATTATTGTGTGATTTAATGGGTAATATGACAACTATAAATTTCAAAGGTAAACTGAGATACAAAGATGTTTATAAGTCATCCATGGCACATTTTTTCCATCAGCCACAAGGACTGGGAAGGGGTGATGAGAGACTATGCCACTTACATGCAGAGGTGATGTGCCACAAAGACTGGGAAGGGGTGATGAGAGACTATGCCACTTACATGCAGAGGTGATGTGCCACAAAGACTGGGAAGGGGTGATGAGAGACTATGCCACCAAACCATTGAGAGGAGAACAATCTTGAACTGTGAGAGTGAGCTGAATTCACATTAGCACAGGCAGTGCCAGAAAAAAAGAAAAAAAACGACCAGGGGGTCCTTATTATATAATCCCAAAGGAGAATAAAACATCCAGCAGAAACAAAGAGAGACGGAAATGGGAATGAGAAGAAAAGAGAAGATGAATTGTCTGCTGAGGACAGATCAGATTATAACACTTGGGCAGAAAAAAAAAAGAATCATAAACATTAAAAAAAAAAAACATTCTTCAGTGCTGACTACTAGCACTGAAGTTACCTCAACTTCCATTATGAAATTCTTTCTAGAAAGACTTTATACTATTTTTCAAACACCCATCAGATCTGGAACAAAAAAAAAGTCCTATTTCAAAATCTTTCCTCCCATATAATCTTTTTAAATCACCACAAGATACTAGTTTTGTCCGAGCTATCCTTGACCTACTTACAAATCTGTACTTGTGAAAGGAATAAAATACTGCCTCAGAACTGTCATACATTTTAGAATGTCCCACAAAGGAAACTGGAATAGGATGATATTTAATGAAAAAAAAATTCCATATAATCAATAATTAAGACGACAATAATATCTGTGGTCACATACAGCACTAAGGTATGTAAAACTATACATATAAGCGACATTATATCATCATCATTGCCTTTCACTCCCATGAGAGCATAGGCCACTAATAAAGGCTATCTAGTCATCCCTGTTCTTGGAATTATTCCCTGCTTTCTTCTATGTGTATCCCTTGTCTCTGTGCACTGTCATAATTTCTCTTCTCCAAGTAAGTCTAGGTCTTCCTTGATTTCTGTTCCTTGAGGATTCCATTTCAGTGCCTGTCTTGCTATACTGGTGTCAGGTTTCCTCAGAGTGTGGCCAATCCACCTCCACCTCCTAGACATGATTTGTAGGTTCATAAGTTCTTGTCCTGGCCTTTTCCAGACCTCCTTGTTCCTGATCTTGTCCTGCCATTTAATGTTTAAAATCCTCCTCAAGCAGTAGTTCATGAATGTTTGTATTCTCTGTTGCATTGTCTTGGTCATAAACAATGTCTCCAAAACATATAGCAGGACAGTCTTTATGTTTGTACTGAAAAGCCTAAGTCTGGTTCTTCTTTTGATATTCTTAGATGACTATATTTTGTTAAGTTGGATAAATGCTGTCCTGGCCTTGGTTACTCTAGCTTTAACATCCTTTTCCATTCCCCCGTATTTATCCACTATGCTGCCTAAATATGTGAACATGTGAAGTAACATTATAGGACTACTTTAATGGTTTATATTGTTCGTTTAAACACAGAAAGCTATATTTACATGCGCATAACATAATAAAACAGTATATATATTTCACATGAGTTACAGACTGTAAGAATTACACCTAGCACTGGTACATGGACAAACAAAATAGGCAATCAACTTTCACATCCCATTAAAAACTGTCAGGTTAAAAAAAAAAAAAACAAATGATCTCTGTGTGGTGAGCTAAATATTAAAAATTTATCATCTATCATAATGAAATGTCAAAATCACAATGGCAACATGTCACATTTCTTGCAACTCTTCTATGCTCTTACAATCCAAGCTGAGGAGTCAGAGTCAGAAGCGGTTCTGGACAATGTTGGAGTCATCAGAAACCTAACACCCACCAAAGAGTTCAAGTTTAGAAAAATGGAGGAATCAGAGTCAAAAGTTTGCTGTGCTGACCCTGTAGCTCAGCTTACTATTACATATCCCCCTCTCTCTCTCTGAACCTTAAGTGCCCAAGGCACATGGGGCTTCCGCAAGGGTTTTCCACAAATGCCTGTCCTTTTGCCTTTTTTTCTGCTCTTGGCCAGGTGAGCCCTTTATTGCTCAGCATCCTCTCTGTTGTTCTCCATGTCTCTTATGGTCGACCCTTACTTCTGTTCCCCTGTGGTGTCCATCTTAGTGCTATTTTTGGTAGCGAGTGTATTACATATACACATGAATAAATGGCAAACTTAAAATGCATATTCCCAACATTCTAAAAAATTAAAAGCACAAACATTTATTTCTTTTTCTGGGCTGTACCGATGTTGCACTGATTGACCTGGATGAAAAAAAAAAAGGTACAAAAGAATGTGAATGAAAAGCAGAAAGAAACGGTGTGAAATAATGTTAAAAAAAAACCCTAAATAAATAAGATGTAACAGAATGCGAACAAACTTTATTCTCAAAGGGTTAAGAATTTAGCATGTAGACCCGTCTGACACTCATCAAACAACTTCCAATCTGTCACAGACATTTAGCACTAGTTTTTGAACATAAGCATGAAGAAAAATATCTCCTGCCCATCATCCACACAATCTCATTCATGTAGCTATATGCAACGTACTTACACTACAGAAATGAAGAAAAACTATTTTAAAATGACAGCTTATGCGATTTGGTGAATGTAAGAAAGGTTACAGCTTACTCTCTCTCTCTCTCTGCTCCATAGCAATCAGGCGTTGGCCATCTTTGATTTCTACAACCATCTATTCTTTGCTCTTACTATAAGATGTGTGTTGGACCATGCTGTGTTTACACAGACCACTCTTCTAGTCTGTTAAGTATCTTGTTTGTTTGTCTTTCTCTGTCCCTCCGGTTTTCCTGTTGTCACTGGATGTTCCACTCTGGCTCTTCTCAAAACATGTCCTACAAATCTAGATTGTCATGCTCTGATTTTTGCCATAATTTCATTTATCCAGCATCACTTAGAACCTCTTCATTTGTTTTCTTATATATGTACATATATAACTCGCCAAAGACAGGAAAAATTGGTGAACTACCTTGCGAGCCCTATGTGACGTCTAATGGCACGGGAAGGATATAAGATATGTACCTAGTTACTTTCTGTTGTCATTGGTATATGTATGTAGTCACTTTCTGTATTGAGTGCATGGATAAGAGCGAAATGAGAATGTTATACTTTAATTTTATTTTATGACTCTCAGATTTTCAATGTTAGTTATGCTGGTTATATGAGCAGAATATTTGTAGAATGTCTGGAACAGAGTGAAGTTGTGTGATAAAGGGCAGAATGTCAGACGGGCCTGTGTGCCCAATTCTTAAACCCCTTGGAAATAAAAATCATTCAATCAATCAATCTTGAATGTCCTTGGCAATCTCTTCATTCTTTCTAGGAAAACACATCTCTGCTGCTTCCAGTCAAGTCTGAGCGCCCTTGGTTACTGTCTATGCTTTGTATCTACATGTATCAATTTACTAGTGTTTCTCAACCTTTCTGTGCCTCATGTACTCTCTTCTCCACCACTCACTTTCCAAGACTGCTGAATTAAAAAGGTGCATTCCAAATAATATTCCAATAGTCTACCAATCTGTGGTCCCAATTATACCCCCTCGAACCCTAAAATACCCAATGCGGGCGGGGGAGTGAGGAAGAGAAGGAATTCCCTACAGGTTGAGAACCCTTGATTTAACAAACAGTAAACAAGGCGCACACACAGTAAAGTGATGGCACACAGTGTTGTTTAGTTAGCTTAAAAAAACTTGTTATTTTTTTTAAAGTCTTAACCATACAAGATTAGGACAAATTTCAAGATAATAAGAAACGAATGACGAGAACGAAGAGACTGCAGCAGAAGGAAAAATTTGGGGCTGTCAGAATAATTTCAGATAAAGGAAGATATCCAAATGAAAAAAATATAAGAAACTGAAATAAGACTGAATGTCACATGTAGTAATATTTTCTAACAAACACCCAATCATTCCTAAAGAAAGTAATGAAAATGTAACTAAAAAATTACTTTTGTGGCAAAGCGAAGCGAATTCAACGTCTCCGTGAAGCACTCTTCCTTCGGAGACACATTAACAAACATGAGCGTCTTACTGTTCCCACCAAGCGAGTTCTGCAGGAGGTAAGTCAGCTTTGAGTTTCGGTATGGGATATGCTTGTCCTGAAAGTAGAAGTGAGTAAGTTCAGTGTCCAGAATGACATGAAAGATATGTTTCATTAGCAACAAACTGCAAAAGTGCAGCCACTGCTGGAGGGGATGTCTTAGTAATATAAGAACATAAAAACAGTGCAGGGCCTTTCCAGGCCAAATTGTTCAAAGGCAAATAAAATACTGGGAAAAATAACAGTATAACCTGCTTGGCATTAACCTGTAAGTCACGTGGGAAGATTTTTCCCATGCAAAAATCATTAACCCCCATACATTATACAGGCCAACCTCGTTTTGATCCCGTACATAGTGTTAATTTAAAGAGAAATGTTCAGGGCAGTACTGTGCCGTCATTTAGGGAAAGAGATGAGGTCAGGCTTCTAACTGAAGCAATGGGAACTAATTAATTAAAGTGACTGATTGGATGGGGTATCATGGCAACTTAGAAAATGCTTTCAGCATGTTTTTTTCACTGTAATATTAAGGGGATTTAAAAAAAAAAAAATGTCCATGTTCATCAAACAAACTTCATTAAATAATTTAACAAGGACTAAAAAATCATTTCAATCAATCAATCAATCAATCAAACAAACAAACAAGTGCGCGCGCACACACAGTATAAAAAATATGTAGACATTTTACTTATTTTCATTTTGTTGCGTTCCGATTCAGTAACTCTTTAATGTGTCAAGTCATAACAATAAAATAAGAAATCATAACAATAAAATAAGCAAATCTATTCAAATATCAACATTAAATCCACACAATGACCAGAATGCACCAGTAAGAAACTGATACTAATTTTAAATTAAAATTAACTCACGGTGGTTACGATTAAAAAAAAAAAAAAACTAAGTAATTTTAAAATCTTGATTAATACTGACACAATATTAAGAAGAGGAATATTTTACTTGACTCAGATTAGGGTGCTTTGTAAGATTCTCAAAATGAAGACAAATATGCTTAAGGGACCTAATTATTTTCAAAGTTTCTGAAAGGGAAAACTGAAAAAGAACATTCTGGACCATGTGAATGAGAAGTATCTTATATATATATATATATGATGCCATGCAATGTACTTCTGTCACACAACACTAATACAGAGATGTATGAGAACACAGGCAACCCAGGTAAAGATGAATGGAATGACTGTTAAACGCCAACAGGCCATGTCTCACTTTGTGGACTAGACCAGAAATTAAAGGAAATTGTAAACGTATCCCATGGCATTTAAGGAAAAAAAAAACTTTGAGAAAGCTCTTTAAGAAAATCAAGCAAATGTGAAATCAGGACTTCAAATGTGAAATCAGGACTTCAAATGAACAAAATTTCAGCTTCTGTTGTGACAACTCACCTTATTTCCCAAGGCCATGATGACATTGCCAAGGTTACTGAGGCTCTTATTTATGTTCTGTGCTTCAACTAACCTCTGACCTTCTGATCCGGACTCTTTAACTCTCTCACTTCCAGCAAGATCAACAAGGTTCAACAAGCCTGGCAGACAATAAATCACTGTCTGTTATAAGCAATTTTCTACTTAATATTTGAAGTAGATTGTAGATATTGATAAGGAATAAGCCAAACTTCAAATCTAACCTCTCTGAAATGTCAAAATATGGTTCTGATGTAAGGCAAAACCAGCTCTTTATGTGATGAAGAAAAAAACTACAAATAAGAGTATCCTTAACAATGAGGAAAAATGTATTATGTATTATACAGATGCAATATTACTTTACTCATCCCGTGCCACAGGAAGGAATGCGGACATTCCATTTTTTGCCAGAGTAAATGCGCGAGTCTTGATATGTATATTAGTAAAAGTGAATGAAACAAAGTATTCCCATGTTAAAAGCGTACTTATTATGTTTCAAAGTAACTAAATGTATGAAGATTTCATAAATGCAGTTTTTTTTAAGGAAAAGAAGTAATGTGCTGTTTTTAGACAATTGTGTCCTACTAGATGTATACTAAAATCACCAAAACCATAGAAAACAAGTTGAATTCTTTCCAGACTAAATGTTTACGAAGAATTTGAAAAATATTTTGGCCAAACACCATAAGAAATAACATCTTGTTGGCAGAGATGCAGATGAAGCCACTGACAACAATTATTGAGGAAAGACGCTGGCGATGGTTGGGACATGTGCTCGAATGACTGATAACTCACTACCAAAAACAGCACTAAGATGGACACCACAGGGGAACAGAAGTAAGGGTAGACCATAAGAGACATGGAGAAGAACAACAGAAAGGATGCTGAGCAATAGAGGGCTCACCTGGGCAAGAGCAGAAAAAAAGGCAAAGGACAGGCATTTGTGGAAAACCCTTGCGGAAGCCCCATGTGCCCTGGGCACTTAAGGTTCACAGAGAGAGAGAGAGAGAGATATACTACTTACCATCTGAGATGTCTAGATCTACTTGTCGATTTCGTCTTGTGATGATATGTGGTGTACTCACTAAAACAATGTCTGAAATAACCTTCTAACTACTTCTACAGTCCGTCTAATATGTCTAGATCTACTTGAGTTACATTCAAGAGCAGTGGTCTGGTCACAGGGCGTGTCCATATCCCTATCTACATCACCAAAAACAGAAAATTCACGACGATCACTTGGATTTTCTCCCTCATTACTAAGCACTCTTTGGCCATGGTTTTTTAATGAAACAAAACATGTATTCATTTTTTTATCATGCGGCACTCGTCTTGTAAACCGGAAGTACATGTTTTTTTTTTGTCATCCGGCGCTGGATGGGTTAAGAATGTGAGACTTGTCAGCATGGAGTGTATAGGCTTGGTTTTTAATTTTGTCCCCAGGCAGAAAAAAAGCTCCCAGAGCCTGCCACAGAACTTGAGTTTCCCAGATGAGAAACCACTATTCTAAACTGATGGACAAGCCACTCTGGCAGTAACAAAAAAGAAACGCTGAAAAATGCATCACATTTATTGTTTACAACAGCAGCGTTTTCCATCAGTGGTATCTTTGATGTACAACATAGATTCACAATATGATGAAACACGAAGGTCTTGCACAAACTAACCTTTACAAGATTCCCCGGTTATGGTGTTTGTGCCGATCAGCCGGAGCTGAAACACACAGTGGCTCCTTGAGGACCTGTCATTACATTTAGTTTCTGCTACCGCTCTGTTCTTGCTTGCTTTTCTCAATAAACTCAAAACCTGGAAAAAAAAAACAAAACACAAAAGTGTTTCAAATGAAAACATACACACTCAGAAAAGAGTGTTATATTCACTGACTATCTCACATCCTTCTTGTGCCATTAAATGTCACATATGGCTCACATTGTAGTTCATCATGTTTATAACGGACTATCACCATGTTATAATACCATTATCATATTTATAAATGCCCATCATCACATGTCTGTAAATTATAAGAGGTTGATGCCAGACAGGCGACTATACAGATGAAGGCAACTATAGATGAAGGCGACTATACAGATGACTATACTATCCATCTAGCACAGACCACCTCATATCACAAAGTGTACAAGTATTATCATCAGCTTGATGATACATGATTTCACCAAGTTACTACATGCGGGGGGTGGGGGGTATGGGTGTGTGAAGAAGATGCTGTCCAATTTGGCAATCAGCGACCCAAAGGTGATATGCCAGCGTCAGGGTTAGTGAATCGTGGCTGACCAAGACCCTGTCTTACCTCTCTGTTGGTACCCCCAGTAACAGGCCTAGCCTGGCGGTCAGGACAGGATGCTATAGTCCCCATGGTGGTGGAGTCTACTAAAGAAGCATTGCACACCCCCTGCTATTTAGCTGTACTCCATGACTGAAAGAATAGCTGCCACAACCCGTTCCCACGACGATATGATGCAGTGCCTCAACAACTTCTCTGCATTGGCTGCAAAGAACACCAGTTACAGGGAGACAGCGCAAGACAAGTTACCGCATGCTACCACTATGTGGACAAGAAAAGGTCGGTAACTACTATACATGCATTTTTGTAATCTTCTGGTCTAGTCTCCACTAGTAAAGTCATCACCAGTATAAGCTTGCTACAATAATACATGAAAAATATATACGCAACAAAGATCAAAGTCAAAATGCTACACTTTCCTATCTTCTTTCTCTTCAGTGTTCGAAGAAGTTTGGTCATGCTAAATCTGTAGTCCTGCCACCCTGACAAAGTCTGCTGTCTTCTCCAGATTTGAGTGTGAGCCCCGTAGCTTTTCTTTCAGTCCCTCTCCCTCGGGCCAGATCTGTGCTCGGAGCTTTGAGTGGGTTGGACAGGTTTGCAGGATATGTTCTGGTGCCTGGATCCCAAAGCCACAGGGACACTCGTTTGTGTGTGATATTTTGTGGCATCAGAAGCAACGTAATTTTCCTGTGACCGTATTACTTTTATTACATTAATTTCCCCAGAATTATGGCGGTGACTATATATCTGAGTGCATTTAAGGGCGTACACACGCTGCATTTGCTACACAGTAAATCTTTGCTTTACTGTAAAGGCTTTCTGATTTAACAGACTGAATAAATAATTTTACATTTTAAACATTTTAAACGAGGCACTGTGAACGTTTCATACCGCACTCATTTTAGGTAGCATGGGGTTGTCTTACCTCGTCTTGGTCTGTCTTATGCTTTCATGCAGTCAGACTGAATACAGGCTGTTTTTGTGATTTCTGAATTGTGGTTGTAATTTATTAAAATAATTTGAACGCAACCAATAGGATTTACACACAAAAAAAACCTTCAAAAACGGACACTAACTGTTACTGTATTCAGGGAGTTGTTGCAGTAGTCTAAAACAAAGGAAGATCCTTTTGTTGCCATCTCCAAATAACTCCTCTCTTACTGTACCATTCTTTATTAATCTCGCAAAGAAATGGTGAAAGAAAAGCTATATACAACAGTCTATTCTGATATATGCTCACACACAAACCCACCCACCCACACTTCAAGCTGGCTTACTTTATCTTCTGTCTTGACATCCACGATTAACAGGTTCGGGACATGTACTTCGTTGTCTCCTTTCCCTTGAATTTTGACTTCTAGTTTCTCATCTTTGTCCTTGCAAAGCAGATCTCGGATGGTTTCATTGTAGATCTCCAGCATGGAGACTTGAAATGTGTACTGCAGAAAAGTTACCACAGACAGTTGTGACAAAGTCATCAGAGGGAAGAACAAATGAGCTCATACGTGGATGATCAAACATGAAGACTGAATTTCACATGAATATGCAAAACTATACTTTTTAATATATATTACGATGATATAGTGTAGACTGGACAGTATGTCAGATTGATTTTACAGGAAACAAAAGGCCAGTTTTTAATTTAGATTACTAGTATATGTGTAATACATAACTACCATACATACTCATTATGAAAGGGAGTAAAATTACACAAAAAACATTTAATTATCGCTTCCCCTATAAAGCCCTTCTATAACTTTTTAAAAAAATCTTTTTTATGCAATATAAACCCCTTTAAAGCGTCAAGGAAATTGTTAAAGTGTGGCCAGAGGTGCCCCAGTTATCCAGCCATAGAAGTGAGTACTGGGCTTCCAGGATTGGGGATGAAAAGTCAACCTGCTTTGATGCTGACATCTCATTGGTTGTCTACTGGTCAAGAAAAACATGGGCACTAACATCATGCCCTATCTTACATCCTCTGTTAAATGTCATAGAGGGCACGTATGGTAGTTTGCCAAGTTTTCCTGTTTTCAGAGAGTTTTTCAACCTCATCAAGGGATTTTATGCCAACTAATTTGGCCTCTCTTAACAATGTCCTCTTTAGATTTTCACATGGTCGACCTCTTTTTCTTTCGCCTGTTGTGTTCCACTCGATAGCTTGTTTTGGGATTCTCTGACTGTTTCTTCTCATCATGTGACCGACATATGCCCATCTGCTCTTTCTGATCACACATGAGACAGGTTGTTGTTCACTCATCTGCCTTATCTCTGCATTGTTCTTGAATTCATTCCATTTTATACAGAGTATTTTCCTTAGGCATTTGTTTTCAAGAGTCTAATTTCTCATCTATTTCTTTAGTTCTTTTTCAGCTTCTGCATGCATAAATGAGGATATTACATTTGAATTGAATAGTCTTAACTTGGCTTTTGTGCTTATAACTTTTGAGTGTCATATGCTCTCTTGAAGGTCAACGCTGCTTTTACAGTTCTAATTTTATCATCCTTTCTGGTGTCACCATCCTGGTCTATGTAGCTGCCAAGGTATGCAAACTGGTTTACTTTAGTATATTTTTCCCTCTTGATTAATGGTAAGTTTCATTATTTTTGTTTTTTTCCTTGTTAATCTCAAATCCTATTTTACTAGCCAGTGAAGACACGCTATCTGTTTTTTCTTGCATCAACTTCACATTGTCACTGATAAGAGTTATGTCATCAACAAAATCAAGATCTTTTAGCTGGGTCCCATGTACCCAATCACTGCCCGTTTTACACCTGTGCAGCAGTTTTTCATGCCTTTATGACATGAGAGAAATAAATTTTTTTAAAACCTTTTTCAGAAAAGTCTGCCTAAATGTTCAAATCCCCAGAACTATACATATATAAACAATCACATCATTTTATACAGAGAATACCTAGATCAATTTACTGAACAGCAACAGTACATTATTTGACTGCTTCTGTTTTCATCTCTCAAGACATCATTAGTTTCACAGACCCTTTTTTTTTCTTCTTCTTCAGCCACTGACCTTAGGGAAATCCTGTGTTCACTGAACTGTGCTGCATGTTATAACCTAATTTTACTTCATCCAATGAAAGTCTTATGTGTGGTACTATCTAGTGCACCTGCCATGCATGAAGATATTTTCAGCTGTCAGAGTCAATTTTTTTTCCCCTCCATACATCACGCAAAGAATCCATTTTCATAGCTAAATGGCAACAGCAGCAAGCACAGAACCCATTGACTCTGAACAGTAAAACTATAGTCACTTCCACGGACCTGCTGCTTCTCAAGGGAATCTGAGAGTGGGAAATAAGAGCAAACATAACCAGCACAGATGTACCTCCCAACCCTTTCTCTGTAAATCCGATGTTGTCTTAAAGATCTGCTGCACAGTCCTTGGAATCACTCCAAGTGTTGACTCATCATTCAGGCGGCCCTCCATCGTAAACGTCTTGCCTGACCCAGTCTGTCCATATGCAAAAATGCATACATTGTAACCATCTAGAGCACTCTGTAGATAAACGAGAGGAAAACAAAAGTTTAGACCTATATCCCACAGTCTCTCTTCTTTTTCATTTCTTTCTTTCTTTTTAACTCGACAAGTTCTCATATTCATAAACTGAACTGCGTGTGACATCCTACTTGTCCACCATCCATTTACAGCCTGTATAATGTGCAACCCAGTGTGCCTCCTTGCCATGTAAAATCAGATATTCTCTATTTTTAGTACAATTTTCCTCAATACAGCACCACCTATCATCCATCTGAAGTGTGATGGCTAGACAGAAACTTTCAGTCTGTGAACCTTGTTACTTACTGATTTTATCACTTCCATCATCAACCACACACTACATATCATTCAAGATTTTATTTTAAATGGGAACACATTTTTATCCTTATATTTAAGAACTAAAATTATAAAATATATGAGAAGATAAAAAAAAACTCTCTCTTTGTAATTACAATGACAACATGTGTATGATAATTTCCCTTTTGATTTTGTTGTTTATTTGCAGGACTCATATTCAGTATCTGGTTAATCTAAATATTCTTAGATGATTTTTTTTTTTTTAAATACAGCTTTGCACTACTTGCTTGAACTGATTTCTCTGTCAGGTCATAGTTTGGGATGTCAACTCTTTCAAAATAGAAACGTAATGAATTCTAAAATGTGAACACATAAGCATAATTACAGAAACAACTTTCACAAAAAAAAAAAAGATATGCATATGGCCATCAGAACAAAATTCTTTTCTCTCCTGGATGCATTTAGGATAAAATCTATGTCCCGCAGCATTTACATGCCATAAAGTGTTAGTGTCTTCACATTTCTAGGCTGATACAGCATTTGAAATCGGGATCCCAGCACCTTGCCTTGCTTCCTTTGTTATCTTAGAGAAATTCCAGGCACCCATTTTTTGAGCCCAGTGCTGGTCAGTCCAAAAATTCTACCCAAATGCGAAATCAAACCTGGGACCTTCTGATCGGCAGGTGAGCGCTCTAACTACTAGACCACCACAGCATTTCAGGGACAGAAAGTGGGTCTTAATTTTTAAGAGTATGGGTGACAAAAGCATCTGCCATGAGCTGTCTTTAAACAACAAGAGAATGGCATGTGTTGGAGGAGGACTGGGTCAGGTTCACTGTTTTCTGCTCAGTCTCTTTCTTCTATTGCACTTGGTACTTAGTGTGGATATTTTATACCCCAAATCCTGAACACTTAGAGTCTAGTGGGGGTAACATACCATTTATACGACGATTTCAAACACTGGAAAAACAAGATTTGATTATGTAGCTCGTATGAAAAAAGAAACAGAGCTACCTCTGTACCTCACAGTAAATGACAACTGGGATATAACAAAAAAAAAACCAAATAACCTGCACCAGCTGTGAGATTTCTTCAAAAACTTCAGCTTGTGATGACTCTGGCTGGAACACTCTGTCAAAAGCAAACTCATACTTGGACACATTCTTGCTTCCCCTGGTTGAATTTAGAACACTCTGAGGACAACAGTAAACTTTCATTGAATATATTTTAAATCGGCATTGTCCACAAAGGACTAAAATTCTCAAGATCTACACATGGACAATGTGGCTAAATTCATTCAACCTTTTTGCTGCCACATACCTCTTGAAAGCCGGCCACCGCTGTGCTGGATACTTCACTGGCCTACTTTCACCCTGTGCTGAATTCTTTTCTGTGGTCTCAAAATCTGAGATGCATCAGCGGCACTGACAATTTTTATCACCAAAAAGTATATACGTTTTAAAACTTGGATTCTTCCACTATCGTCTCATTTAAGTCACATGATATAAAGCTCATAACACATTTATTTTCTCATAAGCATTGTTACATAGAATCAAACAAAAAAGGCAGCAAAATAAAATGTTTATTCTCACCGTTTCTGTCTAACTAAACAACGTGTGTTTGATTTTTTATGTTTGTTGTAACATTTAGTAAGGCGACTCCAGAAATCTGACGTTTGTGAAAATAGAGGAAATTATTACGACACAAAGCAATGACGGACCATCTACTGTTTCCCCCATCTAACTCTGGGTATAATCTATCTCAGTGGTTTCCAATTAATGAATGTCTGCGGATCCCCTGCTGTTTCAAAATCCAAGCCATGGACCCCCATACTCTGGAAAAGCTTCATATCTGTATGGCAGCTAACAGTATCAGTGTATATTAGTTGTGCTTTTATTGTTTACTAAACTGGCAGGGAAAAAATACAAAAGATATTTTCCTCATGTGCCTCTAAGATGCTAGGTATTAAGTTCCTCGGAACCTTCAGAATGAGAAGGCATTTCACTACTGACTAGGCCACAAACAGAAACTCTGATTATACCTCATTGACTGAGATGTCTGGAAGTTTGTCCAGCTCCAAGACTTTCATATCCATGTCAGGGAAGTTCATGTGTGAAATGACACCGTTGTTGCCCAGCTGTTCTTCTTCAAGCAGTGGCCTAACTCGGCAAAACACTCGGATATTTCCCTGAATTGTTGACATAACAAATATGAGTTTCAAATAGAAGACACACTTAATTCACTCTTTCACATTATACACATCAGAACTGTAAATCTAAATAAACACTTCAAATTCTTCTCCCCCTCTTTAACTTTGTCAATAAAATTTGAAACGACTGAACTGATATAAAAACACTTCTATCAGTTTATTTTTAAATCAACTTCACATCTCTCACACACACACAGCTCTATTCCAAGGTATTTCTGAATTCAGAAGTAAAGTCACATTAGGATATCAGCACATCCATGATTCAGACTTTCTATATTTTATTGGCACATCTACTTTCAGTATTCCTCTTATACTTCTTCTAGGGACTAGATTTTCACAATATTTATCACTTATTTTATTTTCCTCCATAGCTACTGTTAGAGACCACATGGTTAGAAACCGCTGACAACTCTCACTTAAGGTGAAGGGTAAATTCACCAAGCCTTGCCGTGGTGACATTACACGGTGATTAGATTTATAGAAAATTTTCTTTTCTTTCATCTTATCTCTTGATTGACATACTGGATGTGAGGTTTTCTATTTATACCACTAAGATGATAGAAATCAAATGTCAAAAAATTTTCTCAAGAAAAACCTGCCACACCTTCAACTCCTGTATTGTGTTGTGTAGCTTCCTTCTTTCTGTCTCATGACTACGTTCCTTCTGTTTATAAAGTTCAATACTTGAATCCCTCTGCTCAATGGTCTCTGTTTTCTCTGCAATTGTCTTGTCTCGGGAAGCAATATCATCAATGGCTTTATTAAGATGCAGCTGCAATATATCAAAAGTGTTTATAAACTTTGGTATAACACAATATTCCCTGCCATCCTCTCTTATTTCTATACTAGTTGATTACCCAGCGTTGCCCAGTGGTTTATTTATCCCAGTTGTCTACTAGACAGGAAAAGGAATGAACTCTATCTATAGTGTAATATCGAAGTAATTTTATTTACCAGTATTTAAAAGTATAAGTACAGTATACAAATTATAGAGTAAAATCTTTTATAAATTCACTATAATATTAATTCAAAACTTGATTATAAACAACATTTTTAGTTTCATCTCCAGGAGCAAGAATAAATTCAGAAGCAACATAAGGTTGTTCGTGGAAGAAACATGACAATCTCAAATCTATCTCTCTCCCCCTTTCTAACTCTCTCTCTCCTCTCCTCTCCCTCTCTCTCTAATTTGAAAAGCTAATTTGAAAGAAATAAGAAAATGGTACACTGTCACTAAGCAATGAAATCTACTATAGAAAACAATAAAAAGCTAATATAAACAGAAGGAAAAAACAAAGTTAAAATTTATTTTTACAACATAATTAAAACAACAAAAAAAAGACCATCAAAATTATTTGGACTTGCCATGGGAGGCTAGAAATGCTGCTCTTAGAGTAGCACCACACTATTTCAAGATTATCTCCCTTAGACACGACCATGATTTTGTTCTCCTTCAACTTAATGCAAAGTATTCACTCCCTTCGTGCCCCGACCCCTGGGGGAGATAGGGATGTTTTTACCTCCACACCAGATTGTAAATCATATGTGTACCAAGTTTGGTTGAAATTGCTCCAGGCATTCCAGAGTGATGTTGGAAAACACACACACACACAAGCACACACACACATTCTTTTATATATATAGATTGTGAAAGAACTGACAGTATGTTATAAATAATACAGAAGCTCCACAGTTACAATAAAGGACAAATTTGGCAAAACTAACACTCAGTATTAAAAGGAAACCATACTAATGAAGCCAATATTAAAATTTAAGCAGAGAGAAAAAAAGTTCATCAGGTAAAAGTCATGAAACAAGCGCAGTTTGATGCTGGCCGTTCATAAATAACAGGGACAGCAATTAATTTAATAAAAACCATATTAAATAATATATTATTAAAGAGGCGTCATAGTAAGAATGTGGACTGAAGGAGCAGTAATATCACAGAATTGTTGACAAAAAAAATAAAAAAAGAATAGCACAATACAACACACAACATAAATGTTAAAGGGTTATCATCACTGCATAGTGGATGAGTCCATAACTGCTTTGATCTCTCCCTGTGAAAGGAGATCTCACCATGGTGCAATTATTCCATAGCATCACCAAGAATCCTGATGAACAGTAAATGGCAGGTAGGATTCAAACCCACACCCAAAGTTGAAACTGGCCTAGAGACAACACGCCTATCAATTTGGCCAGTCCTAACTACACAAACATACATGTGTGGTGCTGGAGCAATGACAGTGAAATATGTAAATGGATCAAACTCTGCCCAGACCTCTACTGCATGTTCGTGGATGCTGAATGACAAAGCAGTCATGGCCCATTATGTCTTGAAGCATGTTCTCGCAATTCATGATATGCAGCCAGCCTTTATACAGTGCCCCAGTTGTGTTTCATGTATTCTTCTTTTTTATGCTGCCCTTATTCTTTCTTTTGGGTGCCTTCCATTGGCCACCATATTCTGAGTCTTTTCAGAGTAGAAGAGCAACCCACTTCCATGCACCTTTTAGATGAAACTGAGGGGAACGAACAAACAAACATTTTATTTTCAAACGGTTAAGAATTGGGCACGCAAGCCCTTCTAACATTTTGCCCTTTATTGGTGAGGTAAATCTTACTAGCTCTGAGCAAACAAGCTTCTGTTACTAACGACTTGTGCCTTTATTCCATAACTTTCGACCTAGCATCAGCTGCCACAAGAGGCAGATATTTTCTGCTGTGTGGGGATGACAAGCTTCCTGCACCTTCAAGCTCCAAGAGAAGCAGATCCACTGCCTCTGAGGGAGAAACTCTATGGCCAATGAGAGAACCATTAACTTTACAAGCTAACACTTGTGATCAAACATGACAGCACTTCAAACAAGCATGGGACTACTTTCTAACCTTTGTCATGTCCAAATCATTTCGAAGAGAAGACTGAGACGCAGTAAGTTCAGCAATGGTCATCTTCAGTATAGACACCTCCTTCCTGGAAGCGCTTAGCTCTCCTTCCAAAGTCACCTTTTGCCTTTCAAGTGCTGACTTCTCAAACTCCAAGTCCTCAACTGTTCGCTGGAACTTTCTCCTTACAGCATCCAGTTCCTCTTCTAACTGACTACAGTTCGAAATGAAACATTAAAACAGATTAAACAGTTTCAGTTTGAAATGAAACAGCACAGAAATGTCGACTAATTTGCTAAGTTTGAAAAGAAGAAAGTAATCATAGTTTCAGTTTGAAATGAAACAGCACAGAAATGTAGACTAACCTGCTAAGTTTGAAAAGAAGAAAGTAATCATAGTTTCAGTTTGAAATGAAACAGCACAGAAATGTAGACTAACCTGCTAAGTTTGAAAAGAAGAAAGTAACCAAATCTAAAAATCTCTGCTGATCTTTACTTTTCAACAATCATTGGACTCAGAAAGATTTAAAGTGTGGCAAATTGTAACTCAAATTCTAGAAATTGTAAGCAAACTTCTCCCCGCATTTTTTTTTATGGTTACAAGATTAATTTCTGTAAAGACACATTACTCTTTCTCTCTTTTCATGCTTGTATTTCACAGCATGATTGAAATAGTCAGAATAAAGGAATAAGCTGAGAAAAAAAACTTTTAAAAGAGGCGCAGTTTGGTGTGATGTGTGTGTGGTGGTGGGTGGGGGTTCTGTGAGGTTTTCTCTAAAAGCTGAAGAAAATGAAAAGCTCAACAACAAAAAAATAACTCATCTTTAACATCAAATAAATACCTCCCTCCCTACCTGCTACCTACTTATCTAACCAACCTACCTACCCGCTACCTACTTATCTAACCAACCTACCTACCCGCTACCTACTTATCTAACCAACCTACCTACCCGCTACCTACTTATCTAACCAACCTACCTACCCGCTACCTACTTATCTAACCAACCTACCTACCCGCTACCTACTTATCTAACCAACCTACCTACCTGCTACCTACTTATCTAACCAACCTACCTACCTGCTACCTACTTATCTAACCTCCCTACCTACCTGCTACCTACTTATCTAACCTCCCTACCTACCTGCTACCTACTTATCTAACCAACCTACCTACCTGCTTACTTACCTGCCTGCCTCTTACTTATATACTTACCTACCTGCCTGCTACCTACTTATCAAGTGCTGTGCCTACTGGTATTGGGGATCATAACTCTCCACAACTGTTTTGCATTGCCTTTATAAGCTGTTCTGGTATTCTCTTTCCATGACATCTTGTCAATCCATCCAGGATTTTCTCTCTTGGTCTGCCTTGGCCTGTTTTCCCTTCTAACTTTCCTGCTGTCTACATCAGTGTGCCTTTTCTCATGACATGTCCTATAAATTTAGAGTCTTTTCCTGACTGTTAATAAATGTCTTCTTAAATTGGTCTCTCCCATAATTTCTTCATTTGATTTTCTTGCCATCCATGGTGTCTATAACATTCATCTAAGAAACCACATCTCCATAGCTTCCAGATGTTGCTGTAGCTCTTTAGTAACAGTCCAAGCTTCACATCCACAGATCAGAACTGGCTCTAGGTAGCAATGGAGAACCCTTTCCTTACATTCAGTAACAGTGATTTGTTGCACAAAATACTTTTTATCTCCATTAGGCACTTTCCATCTGACGTCAGATTTGTTCCTAGATACTTGAATTTGTCTGCCTGCTTTAATATTGTGCCATTTACTGTTATTTTGCATTCAGGGATCTCTCTTTTCTCTTGTAAACAATATGCACAGAAAAAAATTCTTTCAACTAAAAATCAACCTTCTTCAGGGTGCAGATATTAAAAGACTAAACTTTAAATGTTATGCTCACCCATATAAAATATTTTTGGGGGCAAAGACGCTGTCTGATTAGGCATCCAGCGACCCATAAGATAGCTGATATGTTATCATCAGGGTTAGAAAACCATGGCTGACCAAGACCCTGTCCCACTTCTCTGTTGGTACCCCCCAGTAACAGGCCTAGCCTGGCTATCAGGGCAGGGATCACCATAATCCCCATGGTGGTGGAGTCTGCTAAAGAAGTATTGCACCCCCATTTTTTTAGCTGGACTTTGGGACTTAAAAAATAGCTGCTATAACCTGGTCCCACACTGATACACTGTTGTGCCTCAACATCTTCACAGCACCGGCTGCAAAGAACACCAGCTCACAATTATGGGGAGATAGAAGACATCATATATTTTCTCAACCAAAGACTAAATTTTATGATCATAACAAATACCACTTTCAGCTTATCTAGAAAGAACATTTTTCCTGAAGCAGAGACACAATTTTATGCTTTTAATTCTTCTGAAGAAAATACTTCTTGAAAACCAAAGACAAAACTATCCTTATCCTGAAAAAAAATGATCAAAACCAATGAATAAACTTTACTCTTGTTCAACTAAACACAAAAAATATTAACAATTTACACAAGACAGAATACCTGATTTTGCTTCTCAAATTCAGTACTTCCTTTGCTGCCGTTTCATGTGCTCTATCCTTCTGGCACACATCTCCGCTCAGTTGCTGGTTCTGTGACTCCAGCTGACCAATCCGTTCATTATATTGAGAAAACTGAGACTAAAAGGTAAAAAGAATACATCTCATTACTGAATATGTCCAAGGATATTCTTCAGGTTTACCTGTAAACAAGTATTTAAAATGTAAGACAGATTATGGCTCTTTATCAGCCTGCAACAACATATTTTCATACAAAACTAAACATGCAATATGATATTGCTAATGCCAAAGCTGTTTAGAAGGTCAGCTCTTTTGACATCAGCATCATGTTTCCGCATGTCCCTAATTTAGACACAAACACAGAGATCTACAACACAACCATCATGTTTTGTGACCGCTCTTACCTAGACACAAACACTGCAACCTACAATAGAACTATCGTATATTATGATTGCTCTATCTACACACAGAAATCTACAACAGAACTGTTTTATGACTTTTCCAGAAGGTGTCATGTAGCTGGCAACTCTGAAGGATGTGATGTGGTAGCACAGGAAAGTAAAAACCGAAATAAAAATGCCAGTATTGTTTCAGACTGGACTAAAAATGCTTTTATGATCTTTTTTTTTTTTTTTCAAAAATCTGCAAGCCAAACCTATGAAAGATAAAAAAAATATACTTCAGCATGTATTACTTTCACATAAAACACAAAGGGTGAAATCTTGTGCTGCACAAAAAGCTGGACATTACCATTAAAGTGCTGTTTTCTTTCGTTTGCTGCTGGATATGTGCTTCCATATCTTGAATTCTGCCCTTCAAATCCCAAGCAGGACGCTTCTTAGGACCTCCTTGAACTGAGGAAACAAAAGTTTCATGTCCTATCATTTAAAAAAAAAAAAATTTTAAATTCCCGCTTCCATGCCATTAAGGCATATTGGGGATTAGGTTTTAGGCCCATATTTCCAAGACCTTCGGCACATGACAGCGTGATATGGTCAGCATCACGCCTGGCCGCATTTATCTTCCCAGATTTCTCTGGTACCCATTTTTAGAGGCTGGGTGAACCCCAAGGCCATAAAACAGTATACAAATTTATCTTTGCAAATTTTTGAAGACCACGATGTGCCACAAACTACTGCTCCTTCAGGGTCTGAAGAGCTCACTACTTAATGCATTCTCTGCTCAGCAAAGTTTCAAAACTTGCTATTCAGTTCATACCTAGCGTATGAGAATGCAGACACTGGTGACACACATCTTACTTCCAGTCTCAAAAGAATCTAAACCTGATCACAGGTTTAAAAATAAAAAAAAATTTTAAAAAACATGGATAAAAAAAAACATAAAGAGCTGCTGATGGTGAGTTCCATAAGGCAATCCATCTGCCAGCTGCAAAGGTCCTATTTTGAAATTTCCTCGTCCTGTATGTTTTTGTATGATTAAGGCTCACGCCGAAACGTCACAACTTTGTAATCGTTAAGTAATAAAGCTGCTCCTACTTTTTCCTATTTTATACATTCTAGTATCACAGCTTTACTGCAGTGCTTCGTGTACAGTTATATACTTATACACTAATTATTGTGTTACTATTTTGTTCTGTTACTCTTAGCAGGCTGTCGGATACTAGTATGTGCATAATACATGTTATATTAATATATATATGTATAGGCCAAATTAACAGGCATAAAATCCTTTGATGAGGTTGAAAGACTCGCCGAAGACAGGAAAAATTGGCGAACTACTTTGTGAGCCCCTTTGTGACGTTTAACGTCACAGGAAGGATATAAGATATATATATATAAAACACATTAAACATAATTTTTTCTCCACAGTCCCTTTTATCATTTCGCTGGTGAATATTCTAAATACCAAAAGTTAAAAATCTCGGAGAATGCCCAGTGCACAAATATATTAAAACTAGATACAAATCATTACTACAATAAATTACTAATTAGATTCAATGGCAAAATATGGCATACCCATCCTACAGAACACAAAAATATTGCTAAACTCTCCCTCCCAGCTTTCCAAATTGACCTTCTATTCCTACCTGTACTCATGACTGTTGAGTTCAAGCTACTGCTGTTAAGAGGTGCGGACTTTCCATTAACATTTCCTGCTGGTTCTGAAAAGAGTAAATTACAAAAACATGATTCATGACCACTAAAAAACACGACGCTGAAATTATGCTATACAAAACATCACTACCACTGTCCAGCAGACCAAAAAACAAATCACAGACACAGGTGTACAGCACTTTGACTATAAAACTATATCATAAATGAAATAGCACCTGTTTTATATTTATGGAAAACTTGTAAAAATGAATGCTGAATCATCATAACAGCACACATGTCTACTATACAGATAGTGAAACAACTATACAACTCCACAGATCATCAGAGGAAGTGGCCCCCCCTCCCCACCCCCACTTCTTCCCAAATCTCAGACAAGAGCTTTCGCCCTTAAACTTCTTCAGCAAATGTACTTGCATAATGTAACATTTAATCTATTTTTAGATCACACAGCAACTGCACTTCATACGAATTTGCCAGATCACCCACATCTCATATGTTTTAAACTACATTTAAACAAAATGATTCTTACTTGGCTTAGCAACTGTATTTGGCAATGCCCCAACCTGAGGTCTGGCATTTCGTGGGGCTTTGACCGTGTGAACAGTTCGACTCGCGACAGCGCCACCTACTGGCCTCTTCATCAGATTAGCTGAAGACTCAGACTTTTTTATCCGGCTGACTGTACTGGGATTATTTGATGACACTGATAAAGATGATGATGACAATGACTTTGTGACGGTGGCTTTGTCATCTATTCGACATTTTTTGGCAGATATGAGCGTCTGGAGAATAACCAACATATTTTCAGTACAACATTAATAATTCAAACATAACCTTCTAACATACAAATCTTTACCTTTCACTACAAAAAAATTGTAGGCGTAATTAATTATCACGGAATGTCTTAGAATAGAAATATGATACAGTACCGAAAAGGATAATAAATTAACAATGTCAAGATGAAGTTCATAATGATTAAAAATACCCAAAATAAAGTGAGTTAAAAAAAAAGTTCTGAGAAATTTGTTTAAATCATCATGAGAACAAGAGCGGATCGCGCTAACAGAAACACAAAACATTTCTGTTAGTGCGATCCGCTCTTGTTCTGCTGATGTACAGAGGATCCTAGAACAGCGCCTTATTTTCCAGGCTGGCTATCTCCACCCAGTTGGAATTAACATGTCTTCAGCTTTCTGTAACTTCTTTAGTTTTTCTCCTAGCTACCCCTCCTTACCACCACCCTCTTTTCTTTTCTCTGACAACATATTGGTGTTTATAGGGTCGTGTCCTATTCACCAGTTTCACATTTTCTCCCTGCAGGTGTTTATGTTCTTCATTCATTATCTCTCCGCTTCCTCTTCCGACACCTTCTCTTCTAGCGGCTATCATATTTCTATTGCCTCCCCCCACCCCTCAACCACCTGTTTTCCTCCTCTCTCTCCACCTCTTCTTTATGACTGGCTCTATCGGCTTATCTTTTGTGTGGCCCGCATGGTCTCTATGCATCTTCTAGTGGACACGCATTTCTGTTTCCTACTTCTGGAGGAGGCCATTTTAAGATAAGTTCTTCCTTTAGTTATTTGTTTTTTGTCTCGTTTGTGCATGTAATCCTCGAAAAAGGCTCACACCGAAATATCGGATGTTGTATGTTTTTCATTTATACCTTCTCATACTTTCTATTCATTTTTTTCTCACTTTACTCACTCCCTCTGCCACTTTGTAAAACTACACCATACACCTCTATCTACCTTTATTATTTAAACCAGTTTTACCGCAGTCGCCATCCCTTTTATCTGTAGATTCTGAAGACAAGCAATGTCTGCCACCAGGGTGAGGTACACCAGACAGTACTACATACATGGATGGCAGTTAATGAAAGAAAAACAGAGTGTAACAAGAAGTTTGGTTACGTGATAAAAGTATATGTCCAAGTCTAAAAGCAAATAATTGAAAAAAAAATGTATATAGGCAAGAATCCATGGGTAGATGGATTCATAACACCAACATTGGTAGGTGGATTTATAACAGCAGCAAGGGTAGGTGGATTCATAACAGCAACATGGGTAAGTGGATTCATAACAGCAACATTGGTAAGTGGATTTATAACAGCAGCAAGGGTAGGTGGATTCATAACAGCAACATGGGTAGGTGGATTCATAACAGCAACATGGGTAGGTGGATTTATAACAGCAACATGGGTAGGTGGATTTATAACAGCAACATGGGTAGGTGGATTCATAACACCAACATTGGTAGGTGGATTTATAACAGCAGCAAGGGTAGGTGGATTCATAACAGCAACATGGGTAGGTGGGTTCATAACACCAACATTGGTAGGTGGATTTATAACAGCAGCAAGGGTAGGTGGATTCATAACAGCAACATGGGTAGGTGGATTCATAACAGCAACATGGGTAGGTGGATTTATAACAGCAACATGGGTAGGTGGATTCATAACAGCAACATGGGTAGGTGGATTCATAACAGCAACATGGGTAGGTGGATTCATAACAGCAACATGGGTAAGTGGATTCATAACAGCAACATGGGTAAGTGGATTCATAACTGCAACATGGGTAGGTGGATTCATAACAGTAGCACAAGAAGTGCTTTTCATTGGAATAATGTTTCATGAATGTTGTTGAAACTTCTTCATATCTATCTCAATCTCAGTAGGCATGCATCACTGCAGGTCAAGACATTCCCGCACCTGCTCTGTTGCCTGTTCCAGTAACCAACATAAAGTATGTGTACTGACTGTTCTAGTCATATTTTGACTGTGGGTTCACCAATACTACCCTGGTTTTTTTTTTGCATCTTCTGTGAACATTAACTCTTTCCGTGCCACAGAAAAAAAACGCATATGTTCCGTTGGGTGCCAAATGAACTCATTCTGTGCCTGTTGGCAAAATTTTACCACTTCCGGTTTGTCCGTCGAGTGCCATTTGTTAAAATGTTACCACTTGTTTTGTGTCTTAAAAAAAAAACGGTGTAATTTTTTAATTGTACACGTTTTATTTGCGCATGACCGGTGAACTTTCACAGTTCCGTCCGAAGCGTACTTAACAATGGAGTGAAAATGGGTGTTTTTTTTTTTTTTAGAAATTTCAATATTTTGTGTGATTTCTGAGGCATACGGACAAGCCCTATGACCAGACCACTTTTCTTGAATGTGCCCCAAGTAGATTTTGTCCTATAAAACAGACTGAAGAACTAGTTAGAAGGTTATTTCAGATATTACTGTACTGAGTTTGCTACATACTATCACACGATGAGATCAGATGAAGCTACAGGTCGATCTAGACATTGCCAATGGTAGGTCTAGACCTACCCGATGGTAAGTAGGATACAATTATCAGCTAAAATCATCACACTACTTCTTTTTTCCTAAAACTCTTCATTCTTACATTTACAGCTATTTTGATGCATAATACATATACTTTTATCGTTGGAATACATGGAAATACTTTGTTATTTCAATTTTACAACTATACCCTCTATACAGATCAAGACCCACACTTTTAAACACACTCTTACTGGTCACTTGGTTGGGCTCCACCAACTCCTGGGCTCCATGCACTGGCCACAACTTACAGTTTCACAGTGCTCAAACAAAAGTGTTACTGGTGTCAGTCTAGCTGGTTTGGCAGTGACCCCCCCTATGTGAAGCACTGACATCAATGTGACATCAGTCAAATATTCAAATGTGATGAAAGGAAGGCTTCAGATTTAGAAATGGCAAATCAACCTTACAAATGACAAAACCATAAGATGGTTCCTGCTACATACCTCAGTATCACCAGGGCTTCTTGCTCTTTTCAGACGAGATGCTGGCATTGGCAACTTACTCATTCTTGATTCTGATAGACTGGCAAGGGTTTCCTAAACAAACATTAGAAAACAGCTTTGTATATTTATACACTTTCTCAAGAAGTAATTATTTTAATTAAAATATGTATTTACAGCACTTTTGCAACAAGTATTTATATGACTGTTACGAAAAAAAAAAAACTGCATTAAATGCTGGAGTTTCAAATCGAAATCATGGAGGCTGACGCAAGTTTGGGTAAATGTGTTCTTGTTGTGCCAGAGGTACCTTGGGGGTATGGTTTTAGTGTATTTTCCATATTGTTCGCTCACTATAGGGCAATGTGGTCTGCATCGCACGTGGCTGCCTTTCCTTCCTCACCTTCAGAAGAAGCTGGGCACCCATTCCTACACGTACAAGTACAAGCACAGTCAGAATAAAATGTACAATTTATGATGTTAGAGACAAAAACATAAACTGAGATGCAGGAGAAAATAGTGGAAAAACAGAATCTGAGTCAAAAGTGTCGTGGAACTGACTCCACGGCCCTAGTCAAATGTAGAAATGCTGTCTTTTCTAGCACAGACACTTGATTTTGACAGGACAGATTATGGCTGTTTTAGTCATATCCATAAACTGGAAGACTGACACACAGTAAATCATATTCTTTATAGAGAACTGGTGTATGAGAAAAAAATAAAACCATGTATAATGTGAAACTCTGTCTAGAACAGTGATCCTTAATTGCTTTTTTGGTTGTGCATACGTACTCACACCTCCCGGCTGAGAACAGCTGTGGACCTTCACTATAAATAAAGCAATAAATCAAACCCACATGCCAGTTAAGATTTTTTTTTAATCCACCCAATTCATCTGCTGGTCAGTGGACCAAAAAATCCTTCTGTGACCTCCTGAGGGTACATGAACCACGGGTTGAGAACCACTAGTTTACAACGTAAATGGCTACTGAATTGAAGTTGAAAGAAATGTTTCATTTATGAAGAATCTATGAGTCAAACGTTTGAAAAATACAGCAGCTAGAGTTGGAAGCAATTTGTAGGGAGTTTAGCTGGTAAAACACACAGCAACTTCATAAACCTGGTGAAGTTTGGGGATGGGGGTTAAGACACTGTTTAATTTAGCAATTAGTGACCCATAGCTCAATGATACTGGACAGTCTGACAGGATGGTGTGAGAGGAGATCACCAACTGAGCTGATGGCTTGAATGAAGGATCGTGTACTCTGGAGAAGTATAATAGCCAACGCCAGTCGGCACAGCACCTAATGATGATGATGACCCATAGCTGACACACCAGCTTCGGGGCTGGCGGACCATAGCTGACCAAGACCCTGTCCCATCTCTCCGATGGTACCTCCAATAATAGGTCTAGCCTGGCTAACTGGGCAGCGACCGCCATTCCCCCATGGTGGTAGAGTCTGTTAAAGAAGAAGTAATGTACGTCCCTTGGTTTTTAGGTGTACTCAGAGTCTGACAAAATAGCTGACATGATCCGCTCCCAAGCCGACACGATGCTGTGCCCCAACATCTTCACCTCATTGGCTGCAAACACCAGCCCGCAGTTACAAGGAGATTGAAGAAGAAAAGGCAACACAAGTAACAGAGAAAACTGCTCTTCATTACACATAATAATACCTAACTCATTTATATGTGTAGCTTGTAAGATAGCATGATTAATACAGGCAAATGGGAACAAACAATTATAATCCAACCTTTGCCAATCCAGTACACGCTAAGAATTTGAAAACACTAAAGAAAACAAGACGAATGCGACCGCCATTTACAAACTATAAAAACATGGCCAAACTTCGTCAGCGTATACATAAGTCTACAGTTTTACAAAACAATTCCAACGGCACTGAAATACCAGAATTTATTAATCTAATTTGGCACATTATAGCTAAAAACAATGAAATAATTTTATTAACAAACCTCTACTTGCGGTTATCACTTTTGAATTTCCTGTAAGGTTGAAAGGCAGACGCTCATTGGACAGTTAAGAGAGTTACGATGAAAATCATTGGTTATTTCTGAGCCGTGTATTTAAAAAACAATCCCACCAAAGTCTTGCACAATGAATCGCCCAAGTAACTATTCACATAGATTTAAACATAATGTGAAAATAAAATTTAAAACAATTATATTTCAAAAATGATTAAAACTTTGGATGAGGAGAAGAAATTTCTGCCATAGTTAATTTGCAGGGACAGCAGGCGCGACTGTTTCGCGCAAAAGAGATGGTAATTTGTATAAAACCAACATATCTGCTCTCTTTCTCATTGCACCGGTCTTTTTATAAATGATTTTCGCAGCCTGTATGTTGTCACTGTTTAATGCTTCACTCTATTCTTGCCATGATTTTATCTTGCTTCTTTTATTACTCTCTTAGAGAATCTTCTTGCAATTCGATATTCAGTGTAGTCTCGCTTCTGTTTACTTCTCATCCGTTCTTTATATTAATAATTTTCTTTTCTCTTACAGCCTCTTTCACCACATCATTCCACCGTGCTGTTATTTTCATTTCTCTGCCTCCTTTTTTTCATAGTTCCACATGTTTGACATACATTTGCCTGAATGCTTGCAAAATGCGCGTTGTGAACAACGTAAATTTATGAACAAATCGCTTATTTTGCATCTCATATTCCTCGTTCATATTCTCTTTCATGAGCTTGCTTGGTTCTATTGTTCCACTTTTCTTCTTGTGAATTTCTGATAGGCTTTTCCTGTGCGTTCTGATGACCGATACTACCGCTTTATGGTCTGTACATGAGCTCAGACTGGGTGTTACTCTTACTTACATCTATGACTGGCATTTTATTGTCTTTATTTGCTGCTACTACTACTACTGCTGCTGCTGCTGCTGGTACTACTATTGCTACTACTACTACTGCTGCTGCTATTACTACTACTAGTACTACTACTACTACTATTACTACTATTACTGTTGATGCTATTACTTCTACTACTACTACTACTACTACTACTGCTGCTGCTACTATTACTACTACTACTACTACTGCTGCTGCTATTACTACTGCTACTACTACTGGTATTACTACTGCTACTACTACTGCTGCTGCTGCTATTACTACTACTACTACTGCTATTACTACTATTACTGCTGCTGCTATTACTACTACTACTATTACTGCTGCTGCTATTACTACTACTACTATTGCTGCTATTACTACTTCTACTATTGCTGCTATTGCTACTACTACTACTGCTGCTGCTTCTGTTGCTATTACTACTACTACTACTACTGCTGCTGCTATTACTACTACTACTACTACTAATAATAATAATAGTAATAGTGGTAATAATATAATATAAAGAAGAAAGAAAGAAATAGTTCTTTATTATTTTTATTGGCACGGAAAGTATATGTTTTTATCATAAAACCGGAATAGATATAGGGGAAGACTGAGAGAGAGACGATTATGAACACAGTGATAAAATTACGTCTTAGAAAAAATTAGCAGGTGAACTGAAGGAAAGCATCAAGGACTAATAAATGTGGACAAGCTTCGACTTCCAGAGACCTGAGCTATTCCAGGGTCGGCCCAGACTAATTACCCCCTCCATCTTCCCTCCCCTGTTTCACATTTTGTTTTTCACCATGTGTCTGTTTAAAATGTCTCCCGCAAGGGTAACAGTTATGCTCCTCTGATGTCGGCGTGGTCGGCTGGCTAGTTTTTATAAGAGTAACGCCTCCCATGGCCAGGCTTATCGCCACGTTACTTTATTATTATTATTATTATTATTATTATTATTCAAGAAACCAAACATGAAAGCATTTATTTAAAAGAAAAGAATTAGGTGCATATTTTCTTTCCTTTTAGATAAGAAAAAAATTATGATTCTCGCGCAATGTTTCCTGTTGGCTTCTAACAGAAATCTTCGATTTATGGAAATCTCGCATAGAATGAGTGTCCGATTTCCGCTGCTGGCGAGATTCTTCAGCTGTTGTGCGTGGAGTTGGCTCCTCCCGGCCAATGAATAAAGGAGCAAATGGGGTTGCCGTGCGACACCATGGTGGAAAAGGTGAAAGAAAGGAATAAGCGAAGTAAACAGTAGTCAAATCACGGCACCTCTGGTCTGGGGGTCAGCCACGTCCTAAGTGCACTCATATCGGGCGAAATGCCTGAACTGTCTAAGACAATGCTGGCGAGATTCTTCGGATGCCGTGCGTGGAGTGAAGCTCCTCTCGGCCAAGGAAGAAAATGCGGAAAAGCAATCAGGGTTGTTGTGTGGCGTAGATGTGAAAAGGTGATGTTAAGTATAAAGTGAAGCTTGATCGGTATGTCCAGTAGTATCGCGGCGAGAGCTACCCATACCGCGGTGCCTCTGTTCTAGAGGTCGCCCACGTCCGAAATACACTCATACTGGTAAAATATGCCTAAACCGGCTTACACCAGGGGTGAAACTTGATGGCTACGCATGTCACGGTACCTCTGCTCTAGAGGTCGGTCATGTCCTGAACACGCCCATACTGGGATAATATGCCTAAACCAGCACAACCCATGGGTGGAAGTCACTAGTGGCGAGGATTCGTCCTCCTGGACAAAAGCTCCGTCCTGGTCACAACTAAGAAGGGTAGCGGCCATGATCACAAAATGCTGAAGTCGGAGACACTGGACCAGGGCAGTCTAGATAGACAACCACCTCTCACCCGGCGGGGATGTATGCGTATCCTAATCACTCTGAGGTTTTCCAGTGAAAAACTCCGACTCCGGAATGAAGGGGCAACCACCTCTCACCTGGCGGTGATACACGGGTATCTCAAAACACGTCGAGGTTTTCCGGTGAGAAAGTCCAACTCTAACCCAGGTGGGCTACCACCTCTCACCCAGCGGGGATATACTCATATCCACAACACGCCGAGGTTTTCCGGTGAGAAAGTCCAACTCTAGATCAAACTGGTGCCACGAAAACCACGGTGTCACGCAATCCCGCTTCTGAGACCCACCAAGAATACAGGCTCAAGTCGTGCGATACTATGAACCTCTTGTGGTCCTCTCGGGGTCCTCATGCACGGTGGACCACGGGACCTATAGAGGACCACAGGGGTAAATTCAGTAGGATCACAGGGCGATCTTGGTGGTAGAAGCGAACGAAAAAGAAGAAGAAGGGTGTCCGATGTGGAAATCTTGCACAGAATGGATGCCAGGTGCGTGTGTATGTAAGCAAAGGCAGTGAGCAAAAATTGTTGACAGATACGATTGCCTCAGAACAAAAAAAAAAAGTAAATAAATAAAATCCTGCCCTTATTTCACAAATGTCAAATTTTCCTTGAGTTTGAAACAGACATGCCAATTGGATATTAGTTTCACACAAGATAAATAAAGTCATATTAAGAATGAAAGCATTTTATACACACACACGAGAGTTTAAAATATTAGTTTGGTTTTGTAGTGAGTTTTGATTATATGCTCTTCTTTGGTTTTGTAGTGAGTGTTGATTATATGCTCTTCTTTGGTTTTGTAGTGAGTGTTGATTATATGCTCTTCTTTGGTTTTGTAGTGAGTGTTGATTATATGCTCTTCTTTGGTTTTGTAGTGAGTGTTGATTATATGCTCTTCTTTGGTTTTGTAGTGAGTGTTGATTATATGCTCTTCTTTGGTTTTGTAGTGAGTGTTGATTATATGCTCTTCTTTGGTTTTGTAGTGAGTGTTGATTATATGCTCTTCTTTGATTTTGTAGTGAGTGTTGATTATATGCTCTTCTTTGGTTTTGTAGTGAGTGTTGATTATATGCTCTTCTTTGGTTTTGTAGTGAGTGTTGATTATTTGCTCTTCTTTGGTTTTGTAGTGAGTTTTGATTATATGCTCTTCTTTGGTTTTGTAGTGAGTGTTGATTATATGCTCTTCTTTGGTTTTGTAGTGAATGTTGATTATATGCTCTTCTTTGGTTTTGTAGTGAGTGTTGATTATATGTTCTTCTTCTTCTTCTTCTTCATCTTCTTTGTTAGCTGAGGTGGGTCCTGTACCTGTAACCAGTCATGACCTTTAAGCGCCTCATCTAGGTTGCAAATTGACTTTATTGTATTATCGGTCTCAGACATCTAAGATCTGCCTCATTTGAAGCAAATTTCCTTTATCAGCCCCAACTCCTTATGGAGAGGATGGTCCTTCATGCCAGCAGGCCTGATGTAAGCCTTTACCTCAGCATACTTGTGTTTACACCTCACACTCAACAAATCAAGCAGAAAGAGCATGGCCGCCACCGGAGTATCCCTGGTGCAACCCAAGACCACTCTCACTGCCTCGTTCTGCTCTAGTCAGTTCAGCTGTGCATTGGACAGGGTGAACAGGTCAAGACCATACTCCAGTAATGACAATACCAGTACATTTATGAGCAAGAAGAGAGTATGATGTGGAAAGCCCGCTGCGGCCATTAACCTGACCATTTCCAACGCTTTCCTGGCTTTTTGTACTGCATTGTCCACATTGTGTGCAAAGGACAATGAGCGATCAAATGTGATCCCTATATACCTCACGAAATGTTATTATACAGAAGGGCCGTGAATGTCGAGACTGGGCACAAGGAGCAGTTGAATTTTGGGTTCACGATCTCATCCAGCATCACTGTGGGTCTTCCGACATGGTAATATATACAGATGGCTCAGTGTCTCGGAACAGCAGAAGTGGTTGGGGTTTTGTTGCCTACCGAAATGGAAGAGTAGTGGCACAGGGTTCGGGACCCTTTGAAGTCAGCACATCAAGCATGAGCATGGAAACTGAGGCTGTATCGGCGGCAATGGAATGGTTAGTTGCTCATGCTGTGGTTAATGGCGTCATTGTGACTGAATCACAGAGTATGCTTCGTAAGACTGAGAAGAATTTGCTTCGAAAAGAATGGGTTCATCTGTTAAGCCAGTCAACTGTGACAAGCCCAACGTGGCTTTACTGTCCAGGAATACGGGAGTACATGGCAATGATGTGAAGGACAGGCTAAAATAAATGGCAGACTGACAGTGGACAAGTGGGTCACTGATAAGGCTGTATTGGACAAAGTGCGGGAGAATGAAGAGCGGAAATGGAAGAAGAATGTAGCTGTGAAGAGACTGCTGGAGCTAGGACAAAATAAAGGTGCTGGCAGGAAATTGGATCTGTGTGGCAGAAAACTCATTGTACACAACCGACATTTGACAGGAACTATTTGCAAACACACTCTTGGATGGATGCTGCGGCATGCGGTGGAGCATGTATGGGGTTGTGAATGCAGTGGAGCCGGAGTTCTAAAATTGAACTTTTAACTTTCTTCTTCTTCTTCTTCTTCTTCTTCTTCTTCTATATCATGCTCAGCCATTTAGAACAGGAGATTGGCTGCTTATGTGAATCCCACCGTAAGCAGGAGTTTTTCATGCATAACAGTTAGACTTCTGTGTCATACAAACCTGAAATTTGAATCACCCCAATCTGTGGCTATTTTATGCCGAACATATCACTTCGAGCTGCTGAGAAATTCAAAATACCCTGAAAACGTTGGATACTGACCTCATGCGTACATGTTAAACTGTAACAGACGACAAGCAGAAATAAAAGAAGTAGTTGGCCTGTCCGGTTCACAACAAATTTGTAGGTTAACGATTGTTCTACAAATTCTGTATTCAGTATTAGGTTCTCTGTGTCATCGCGAACGAGATACTCCCATAATCGCCCCACCGTCTGTGCTAGTGGATATCGCACAGAATGTTCATCAATGGTCCTTCGCATCAGTCCTTGATGATGAGTTACCAAGTGATGAAGCCGTTTTAGGAACTATAATAGTCCACATGCGAAACTATTCAGCGTCGCTTTCGGCGCGAACTCCGTAGCTTAGGCGCCACGTCGAACTAGGACACACAATCACAGTTCACCTCAGGCCGAGTAGACATAACTAAGAACCACTAATGCTGTCTATGTAAAGATCACAGTTCACAGTGGTACCATAGTACTAAGCTCAGTAGCTCGGCACACAGAACCGTTTTTACAAATGTTCTATGATAGTTTACGGCAGGTGGCAACTAGAAATCGAGTTTATAATATCGAATACAGTAGGTCGCTCTAAGAATGTCGATTAAACTAGGTCACTCTAAGAATATAGAATAAAATAGGTCACTCTAAGAATGTCGATTAAAGGAGGACACTAAGAATATCGAATAAAGTAGGTCACTCTAAGAATATCGAATAAAGTAGGCCACTCTGAGAACATCGAACAAAGTAGGTCACTCAATAATATGGAATAAAGTAGGTCACTCCAAGAATATCGAATAAAGTGGGTCACTCTAAGAATATCGAACAAAATAGGTCACTTTTTCAGTGACGGATTGCCTTTTAGGCCGTTGAGGCTTAAGCCCGGAAGATTAGAGGGCCCAGAATCAAGGAAAAGGAAAACTTCAGATACAGAGTAAACTGTTCACATGAAAATGATTATAGACGTTAGCAAAATGTATAAACTAGGGGAAAAGTAGTAACAGCTTTATTATGTCAGCCTTAATCATACAAAAACACACAGGACGAAGAAATAGAGAGAGGAGATAAATTATAAATTCACATGAATGCTATGTTTTAAATATTGGTTTCACCAATATAAGTTATCCTGCATCGTTTGCATAAATGACATATATCACGTTGCGAGACTCGCATGTGAATCCCTCATGGAGAGTGAAGATAGTTTTGGTAAAGGTGATCGTTTTCGTTTCCCAGACTACCGGGCAGGTAACACAGCGAGGGTGATTACATTTTCTAGTGCCACCATATGCAAGGTTCCGCTTCACGTAGCTATGGGGGAGGATGTCCTTAAGATTTGGTTCCCGTTTGTATGCTAATAGGGGTGGATCAGAGACATAGTGGTGGATCAGGGGTGGACTCGTGACATTTTCTCTACAACGCCTCTATCATAACTTTAATAACATGTTTCACCCACTCCCAGCTATATTACCATTGTAACTCTCTTTCCTCTCCATGGTTTCCTCACTCACCGCCCTCAATTACGAACCACCTATCACACATCTCAAGTCTCCATTTAAATACTCTATACACTCCACCATGCGCATTTCTGACACACAGCGTCGGACAAGCCACAGTTTCTTACAAGTTACAGTTAAGTGCTCTATTCATTTTATTTGAATGCTTTTTTTAATTTGATTTTTTTTAAAAACACAGAATTCATGTCAATTTATACTTTATCTCCTCTCTCTATTTCTTCGTCCTGTGTGTTTTTGTATGATTAAGGCTGACACCGAAATGTTACAACTGTGTACTCGTTAAGTAATAAAGCTGTTCCTACTTTTTTCCTAGTTTATACATTTTGGTATCACAGCTTTACTCAGTGGCTCCGTGTATAGTTATAAACTCACACACTAATTATTGTGTGTTAATAGAAGTTAGGGATTTAGAAAAAAGCCCCAGAGGAGTGGAAAACTGGTCTTATAGTAAAACTACCAAAGAAGGGTGACCTCAGAGATTGCGGGAACTGGAGAGGCATTACCCTACTGCCACTCACTAGTAAAGTATTTTGCAGAATAATCATCAACAGAATTGTACCAACACTTGAGGAAAAACTTCGGAAAGAGCAGGCAGGATTTAGGAAAGGAAGATCATGCATAGACCATATATTTGTACTTAGACAAATATTAGAACAGGCAAATGAGTGGCATAGCACAACATATGCATTATTCATAGATTTTGAGAAAGCCTTTGACAGTGTCAACAGAGATGCACTGTGGAAAATCCTAAGATGGCATGGCCTCCCCCATAAAATAGTTAATGTAATCAAAGCCCTATATGAGGGTTTTCAGTGCAAAGTTATCTGTGGAGAACATACCTCCAGCAGCTTTAGGGTACAAACAGGAGTGAAACAGGGATGTGTACTATCACCAACATTATTTATCTTGGCAGTAGACTGGTTAATGAAGGAGGCAACATCAGACAAACGGAGAGGATTACAATGGACCTTTGACACAGTGCTGGAGGACCTTGACTTTGCGGACGACATTTGTCTATTATCAAGCAGTCACAAAGATATGCAAGATAAAATAAACAAGTTAACCCAGAATGCAAACAACATAGGACTAAAGATCAACGTAGGAAAGACAAAGTTAATAAAGCAAAATGTGAACAACAGAAATGTACTCAGAGTAGATAACAAGTTAGTGGAGGAGGTCAACGAATTTGTATACCTTGGCAGCAGAGTAGTAGAAAATGGAGACAGCACAGAGGACATCAACAGCAGACTTACTAGAGCAAACCAGGCTTTTGCAATGCTACAGAATATATGGAAATCAAATAAACTAAGCATAAATATGAAAATCAGGATATTTAAGAGTAATGTTCTAAGTGTACTACTCTATGGAAGTGAATGCTGGAAAATCACCAAAACCATAGAAAATAAGTTGAATTCTTTCCAGACTAAATGTTTACGTAGAATTAAAAAAATATTTTGGCCAAACACCATAAGAAATAACATCTTATTGGCAGAAATGCAGATGAAACCACTGACAACAATTATTGAGGAAAGAAGCTGGCGATGGTTGGGACATGTGCTCCGAATGACTGACAACTCACTACCAAAAATAGCACTAAAATGGACACCACAGGGGAGCAGAAGTAAGGGTAGACCAAAAGAGACATGGAGAAGAACAACAGAAAGGATGTTGAGCAATAGAGGGCTCACCTGGGCAAGAGCAAAAAAAAAGGCGAAAGACAGGCATTTGTGGAAAACCCTTGCGGAAGCCCCATGTGCCCTGGGCACTTAAGGTTCAGAGAGAGAGAGAGAGAATAGAAGTTAGCAATACGTTTGCTGAAGAGCTACAGAACTGACAGTGACGTCATTGTTGTGTTTTGTCTGTGTAATACATACTCATATATAACAGAGATCACAACCAGAGAGCACAAGTCATAAATCAGGAGACCTACGCTATAGATCAGAGGGAAGCAATAGTAGAGATCCAAGTCATAAATCAGGAGACCTACGCTATAGATCGGAGGGAAGCAATAGTAGAGGTCACAATCAGGGGGGACAAGCCATATATCAGGAGACCTACGCTATAGATCAGAAGGAAGGAATAGTAGAGATCACAAACAAGGGGGGAGGAAGGGAACAAGCCATATATCAGGAGACCTACGCTATAGATCAGAAGGAAGCAATAGTAGAGGTCACAATCAGGGGGGACAAGCCATATATCAGGAGACCTACGCTATAGATCGGAGGGAAGCAATAGTAGAGATCACAAATAAGGGGGGTGGGGGGGGGGGGGGAACAAGCCATATATCAGGAGACCTACGCTATAGATCGGAGGGAACCAAGGGCTTTTATTAAGTTTATCCTCGAGGCCTGGGGTGTTCTTAGGTCTACGAATACTGCACGAGCACCTTGCAGTCCCCCGAAGTATTAGCAAAGAAAGCAACTTAAGCCTGTCCTTCATCTGCTTATAGATAGACAGCGGTCTCCTCCATCGCGATACATGTTGTGCATGACATTCTCTTCCAGAAAAAGGGACTGTTTGGTCGCAGTTACAACAGCCGCAGCGAAGCAAAGCCTCCTTCCTCAACTATTCTTCCGCTCTTGAATACCTTCTTTCCATCCCAGCTGTGTAAAATTGTGATTCTCGTGCACTGTTTCCACTCCTCTTCCGCTCTTGAATATCTTCTTTCCATCCCAGCTGTGTAAAATTCTGATTCTCGTGCACTGTTTCCATTCCTCTTCCACTCCTGAATTATTTTCCGTGCTTTGCCACAGTAAATTTTGATGAGAATGTGTGTGAGAAAGAAGCAGGAAGGAAGTTACTCTATAATTTAAAAATACAGACTGGATTAACAAATGTGCTACTTCACATTTCATTTTTTTTAGACTTTGCTTAAATATAAATCTCAGAGCTCTGGTGCAAGAACTATCTTTTGGGATGAAAGAGTTAACCGTTAGTGTTTCTCACGATGCTCTTTAGCAGCCTCACCAAGGTGCCTGTCTACACTAGCAGCCTCACCAAGGTCCCTGTCTACACCAGCAGCCTCACCAAGGTGCCTGTCTACACCAGCAGCCTCACCAAGGTGCCTGTCTACTCCAGCAGCCTCACCAAGGTGCCTGTCTACACCAGAGCCTCACCAAGGACCCTGTCTACACCAGCAGCATCATCAAGGTGCCTGTCTACACTAGCAGCATCACCAAGGTCCATGTCTACACTAGCAGCCTCACCAAGGACCCTGTCTACACTAGCAGCCTCACCAAGGTGCCTGTCTACACCAGAGCCTCACCAAGGACCCTGTCTACACTAGCAGCCTCACCAAGGTCTCTGTCTACACTAGCAGCCTCACCAAGGTCTCTGTCTGCACTAGCAGCCTCATCAAGGACCATGTCTACACTAGCAGCCTCACCAAGGTCTCTGTCTACACTAGCAGCCTCATCAAGGTGCCTGTCTACACCAGAGCCTCACCAAGGACCCTGTCTACACTAACAGCATCACCAGCGCCCCTGTCTATATCAGGAGCTCACCAGCGTCCTTGTCTACACCAGCATCCTCACCAAAGTCCCTGTCTACATCAACAGCATCACAAAGGTCCCTGTCTATACTAGCAGCCTCACCAGAGTCCCTGTCTACACCACGAGCCTCACGAAGGTCCCTGTCTACACTAGCAGCCTCACCAGCGTCCCTGTCCACACCTGCAGCATCACCACCGTCCCTGTCCACACCGGCAGCCTTACCACCGTCCCTGTCCACACCGGCAGCTTCACCACCGTCCCTGTCCAGACCGGCAGCCTCACCACCGTCCCTGTCCAGGCCGGCAGCCTCTCTATGTCTCACAAGACTGTATAATCCAGTCCTTTTCTTAAATTCAGTGTCACCTTTTGATGCATCTCAGGCCCAGTACTTGTACTAGAAGTCTTTGCACCAAGTTCCTCAAACAACTGGGTTTTCCCACAAATAATGGCCTCACTGATACTATCACCTGCCATTTGTTTTTCATTAACCCATACAAACAGAAGAGCTCCCACCTGTTCCGTGATATTAAAATGTGAACTGTTCTTTCACTCCAAAACAACACTGACAGTGCTGGTGGATCTTGTACGACAAATTAAAACGAAGAAGTAGCATATTTCTAACCTGGCTTTTATTTTTAACCTTCAGAGTAAACTTTCCTTTCAGTTTCTTCTCACTAAAGTTTCTCTGGAAAGTTTATTCTGGCAGAGCATGGGAATTAAGTCCGGAGTGAAAGAGATTTCCCTTCGCGACCTGGGCGGGTTTTATTTCTTCTTTGTTTCTTTCTTTTTAATTTGCATTGATCGTTAATTTCTCTCTCTCTCTCTCTCTCTCTGAACCTTAAGTGTCCAGGACACATGGGGCTTCCGCAAGAGTTTTCCACAAATGCCTGTCCTTTGCCTCTTTTTTCTGCTCTTGCCCAGGTGAGCCCTCTATTGCTCAACATCCTCTCTGTTCTCCGTGTCCTGATCGTTAATTCAGCCACATCGTATTCAGAATTTATATCTCCCACGTTTGTTTTCCCCAGTTCTCGCTCTGTTTTGTTGGATCATCACTAAAATGATACTGTATAACAGAATATTTTTTTTTCTTTAAATCACATCTAAAAGCATACAGTGGTTCTCAACCTTTTATGCCCTATGGACTTTTCACCATATGAAAGAATGTGATTCCACCCCCCCTCCCCCTTTCTCTTTTTTTTCTGCTGCTACCCCGACCCCCATCTCACATTCTTTTCCAAGATTGACTGGAAAGGTGCATTCCAGATAATATGTACATCCATCAACCATAAATGTACCACGGGTCGGGGGGGGGGGGAGAATGAGAGAGCGAGATAGAATTGCTGAGAGAGATTGAGAGAGAGGCTGAGAGTGAGAGAGAGGCTGAAGGAGATTGAAAGAGATGCTGAGAGAGACTGAGTGGGAGACTGAGGATATTGAGAGAGATTGAGAGGAAGATTTAGAGAGATATTGAGAGAGAGAGAGAGAGAGTAGGATGAAGATTGAGAGAGATATTGAAAGAGATTGACTGACTGATTGATTGATTGATTGATTGACTGATCTTTATTTCAAAAGGGTTAAGAATTGGGCACGCAGGCCCGTCTGACATTCTGCCCTTTATCATAAATCTTTCACTCTATTCCAGACATTCTACAAATATGCTGTTCATGTAACAAACATAATTAACATTGAAGCTGAGAGACATAAAATAAAATATAACATTTACGTTTCGCTCTTAAACATTCACTCAGTACAGATGTAACTACATACATTATAAATGACTATCTTCTAAACAAAATTTTCGGGACTATTCAGAAAACAATTAATTGTATGAGAGAGTAAAAGGAAGATTGAGAGAGAGAGAGAGAGTAAGAGGAAGATTGAGATATTGAGAGAGATTGAGAGGAAGATTGAGAGAGATACTGAGAGTTAGATTGAGAGATTGGAAGAAAGACTGAGAAATGAGAGATAGATTGAGAGCGAAAGAGAGAGAGAGAGAGAGAGAGAGACAGAGAGACAGAGAGAGAATTCCTCAGGTACTGAGAATCCCTGATGCATGATGTTTCACAAAGCACTTCACCGTTAGTGTTTCCGAGAAAGAATCTAACTTCCCAGATAAAAACAAAATACAACTAAGCCTGAAAAGGCATCGCCCATGGCATTTTTAACACCTGACGGTATCGGATATTGCTCGTTGTTGTTTCAGCCCAGCCACACGTTGCAGGTAAACAAATGCAGAGCTGAGAACTCTTCAGCCAATCCCCTCACGGAAATCTCTTTATTCTGACCTGTACGTCTGCACTCGCATGCTTACCTTACTGTGAAACCCGAAAAAATGAGAATTACATCTACTTTTCCCTTCCTGGTTATCAAAGTGAGAAACACCACAATGCAATAATGAAAACACTTTTCTCCCTTTTTTTCACAAAGCAAATTCGAGTCTCCAGAGGTGAGCATAAAGTGCAAAAGCTCTTCTAATTACCTGAGCAGCGATAATACACTGTGATGAAACTTTATTTCTATACACCTTATAATAAATACATTAAGCTACTGCGTTTTATGACATGTTTTGGAACGTTCACAAAATGGCGTAGCAGCAGAGAAAGTAATGTAGCTTTATAAAAAATCGAAAGTCATGCGCACTTTTGATCAGCGTTGAACTTAGGTATATTTGTCAACAGATTTCTTTCTTTCTTTATTTCTTTGTTTTTAGCTACTCACTAATGTGGGCCAAGTAGTAAAAAAAAAAAAACGTTTTCAATGTACAGTGAAAAGTAAATCAGTTTACGGCGTCGATGATTAGTCTGTTTCTTCCTTTGGTCTACTGCACTTCTGTGAGTGAAAAGTCTTCATTCGACAACGGTTTTTATGAGCTGCCACCTCCATATAAGCCTGGGCCAACTTTCACAGACTCCTTGAGTTGCTCTTTACTTCTGCAGTGTTCTGTGTGTAGTTGCATCACTTCTTGGGACTTGGATCTAAGTTTTCATGGTATGTGGCGACAAATTTATTCAGTCCGGAGAAGTGATCGAAACTCTTCAGTCTGTGTGGAGAAATGATGAAAACATTCAGTCTGTTTGGAGAAGTGATCAAAACAATTTGTGTGGAGAAGTGATCAAAACAATTTGTGTGGAGAAGTGATCAAAACAATTTGTGTGGAGAAGTGATCAAAACAATTTGTGTCGAGAAGTGATCAAAACACTCAATCTCGAGAAGTGATCAAAACAATTTGTGTGGAGAAGTGATCAAAACGCTCAATCTGTGTGGAGAAGAGATCAAAACACTCAGTTTGTGGACCTGTTTTTATTTTTAAAAATGTTATACATGTATCTACACTCAAATGCCTAAGGAAAATGCTCGGCATCAAGTGGAACGAATTCAAGAACAATGCAGAGATAAGACAGATGACTGAACAACAACCATTCTCATGGGTGATCAGGAAAAGGAGACAGACATATGTTGGTCACTTGATGAGAAGAAACGATCAGAGAATCCCAAACCAAGCTATCAAGTGGAACACAACAGGCCAAAGAAAAAAGAGGCAGACCGCGTGAAACTCTGAAGAGGTCATTGTTAAGAGAGGTCAAATTAACAGGCATAAAATCCCTTGATGAGGTTGAAAGACTCGCGGAAGACAGGAAGAATTGGCGAACTACTTTGCGAGCCCTATGTGACGTTTAACCGCACGGGAAGGATATAAGATATAAGATTTAAGAGATCATCAAGATCAAGCCACTTACAACCAGAAAATTCCGGAAACAGTTGCATCTCCATCTAAACATCTAAATAATCTAATTTTGCATACAGTGCACCTCAAATTTATAGCCATCACATTCCATTTACTAAAAATGTAATATCAGAACTGGAAATGCTACTCAGATGTGGGTGTAATTGATCCGGCAGTCGACTCTTTAATTCTAAAATTCGACACTATACTCTTACTAAAAGCGAAAATCTTCCATTTTTACAGGGGTATCCCCAGGGTAACAAAAATCAAAAAAAGTCCAAACCTGGAAATGGCGGACAAAATTGGGAATTCACAAAAATGAGCGCGGACAGCAATTTTTATTCCAAAACGAGGATGGGTCTCCATTAGCGTGGACCCCACCCACGTGGCAAGTAAGCATTCATTTTTCCTTTAACTCTTTCACTTCAGAATTGTCTTCTGTTCTGTCCCAGGATAAATTATGATAGAAAGAAACTGGAAGGAAGATACTCGATTATTTTAAAATATTTGTAAGGTTAGAAATATGCTGTTAAAAAAAAATTAATTTACACTATATTGTTTTCAATATTGTTTCACAAGGGTACACAAGACATACCAGCTCCACTAGTGTTACTTTAGAGCAAAAGAGTTAATGATCCTGGCATAACTTGTTTCGTCTGTCGGTTCTTTTATTTGATGAGTTCAATATAGCCAACAAGCTCAAATCTGGAGCATCCAGACTTCACGATTTACCTTTTTTCAAGAATTTCTGAATACACGAAATACGTCAATACACTTTTAAAAAATACGTCTCAGGCGAATACGATCAACAAAGCATATGAAGCTCCTTAATTATTAGTGGTTTTTTTTTTCAAATATTTTAACAAACTAAAGTAAGCCTTGCTTGGTACAAGTCATGTTCTTTGCCACAGTCCCCACGCAAAGAGACAAGTCAACGCCAAAATTGGAATAAGAAGCCGCACATAACTGACTTACAGTAGGTCGGCACAGTTACCCCCCTTCCTATGTTAGTCCTTAGAATCCTCTAAACATCAACATAATCCCAGATGAATAAAGAGAGGATCTGCCTGTCATTTGCTTGGACGTGATATAAATCATACTTCATGTTTCAGAAAATCTTGCATGGCGGTCAGAAGATCATGTCAGCGCTTCTTTCTTTTGGCTGTTATGTTACATGTCTGCTTGATGGTACACCTGTTCTTAATTATTAGTGTTTTTTAAAAAATATTTTATTTTTGTTAGCACTGTTTTGTGTGTAGTGTGTGTGTGTGTGTGTGCGTCCGTCAGGCCACTTTTAACAGAATCAATGCTCCATTCATAATTATAATGTTGCGAACGAAGAAGATAATTATAATGCAAGAATCACAATCCAGATAAAGGTAGACGTATCGCACTGTCACTGCGGCCTTATTAATAGAGCATACACAGTTTGAAGCAGCATGATCACGAATATACTTAGTTGGTAGTAGTGGTGATGGTGATGATGATGATGATGTGGTGGTGGTGATGGTGATCATGATGATGTGGTGGTGTTGATGGTGATCACGATGATGATGTGGTGGTGGTGATCACGATGATGATGTGGTGATGGTGATCACGATGATGATGTGGTGATGGTGATCATTATGATGATGTGGTGGTGGTGGTGATGGTGATCATAATGATGATGTGGTGGTGGTGATGGTGACCATGATGATGATGTGGTGGTGGCAGTGTCGTCTTAATGGCAAGAGACCTTAAGTGCATGGGGCCCAACCAGCGCATGGAAGTATATGAATTCCTAAAATTACTTGCATATGTTAGAGAGGAATGGTGGGGGCCCATTGCATTACTCTGCCCAGGAGCCCCGATGCTGTTAAGACGGCCCTGGGTGGTGGATGTCCCTAAAAGCTATTGCTAGCTGGCGCAGTTGTAAAGCGTTTGATTATCTTCTGCTTGTTCACTTAACGAAAAAAATATTATCAGTAGTGTTGAATTGTGGGATATCTTGGGCATAGTTGTGTTTATAGAAGGGCTGATTAAAAAAGCAACCACGAACCAAGAGAAAGATCTTCCATTGAAGGTTCTTTTGGTCAATGCCCCACAGTCTACCTTCCTAACAGTAGTATAGATCACAACTGAAAAGGGGGGTGGGGAATCGGGCCATATACAAGAATATGGGCAGCATAAGTTGGAGCAGCGTTTCTCAACCTGGAGCCATATGGCCTCCGGGAGGCCACGGGGTAATTTAAGGGGTCTGTGGGTAAAAAAAAACTTGAAAGAAGGGAAGCCAAGGAGCTTGTTGAGTGGGCCACAGAACATCTAGGTGTGCTATAATATAAATATTGTCTTGTTGGCGTCAGAGAACATACCCGTTATTCTCCCTCTCCGTATCCGAAACAGCGAACCTTGCCTCGCCGCCAGTTGAGAACCAGCGAAGAAGGACCTACAACGGTATTAGTCCACAATGCTACAACAGGTAAGGTCATGGGGAAACCGAAAAAAATACACAAACTAAGTAGCCAAGGAAGGAAACAAACGTGGGCTAACAGGCGACAAACTAAGTAGCTATATAAATAGGAAGGAAACAAGCGTGGGCTGGCAGGCGACAAACTAAGTAGCTATATAAATAGGAAGGAAACAAACTTGGGCTGGCAGGCGACAAACTAAGTAGCTATATAAATAGGAAGGAAACAAACTTGGGCTGACAGGCGACAAACTAAGTAGCTATATAAATAGGAAGGAAACAAACTTGGGCTGGCAGGCGACAAACTAAGTAGCTATATAAATAGGAAGGAAACAAACTTGGGCTGGCAGGCGACAAACTAAGTAGCTATATAAATAGGAAGGAAACAAACTTGGGCTGACAGGCGACAAAATAAATACAATTACAGTTAAGAATGATTAAACTAAGACACCTACGACCGAGCAGTCGACGGTGGCTAGACCCACTGGGTAAGCACCCATACTTAACCAGAGCACAAATGAGACACAGGAAGACGGACTTGATAGATACACAAGGATGGGAGATTAGTTAGAGAACGGCGGACGGATCGAGGAGAGCAACGAGAAAAAGGGCCCAAGTAAAGTTCGACGAAGAGAAGTTGTAGAACAAATTTATAGAGCGCCGTATACCAACGTAAAGCTGTGGAAATTTGTGTTTTCAGATCTATGACTATGTACTAGCATGTATGGAAATCAGTTATTATGGAACATAATCTGCAGATGGTGTTTTATTCTCTATGGAGAATGTCACACACAGGCAAGAAAGACACACCATTGGAATATTTCTAAGTGTTGCGAGATCATTCTGAAAGTAGATCTACAGTGAAGTAAATGTTTTTTTTTTGTGAAATCATCTGGACTAAACAAAAATTTATCTGGATCTTACCAGACATCAAAACTGATAGCAAAAGATGTCAGACACAACAACAGGTAAATGTTTAGTGTTACCAGCAGTATCTGTTGTGATTTCAACTGTCGTGAACAAAAATGCTCGTGAAATTATTGAGTCCGTTCATTTGAGAAACTCGCCAGAGTCGAGGAGTATCGATGGAATGGCAGACGATGTTGAAAAACGGCTTGTTTCCCAGGTGAAAATTAAGAAGTGTGCTCAGGAAGTTGATAATAACACAGCAATAATGATGGCTTATGCTAGATATTTGGATGATGATAAATTCATAGTAGAAATGCTCATCGCTCGAAAGGTTAACACAGGCACTAGAAGTGAAACAATTGTCGAAGAAGTAAAGAGTTATTTCATTGAAAATGCTATCCCTTTAGAAAACATTATGGCTTGTGTTACTGATAGCGCTGCTTCCATGACATGCTGCCGTCATAATTTTGTTGCATTGTGGGACGCAGTTGACATTTTTTTTAATAGTCAGCAAATTGAAAAAGTGATCACCTTCGCCAAATGTTACATATTTTATCTTTGTGATATGTTTGAAAAACTTAAATTGTTAAATAAGCAACTGTATGGAAGAAGCTGTTGCCTTTTATCATGCAAAAGAAATTATTATGACATTTCTTGGAAATTGAAACTGTACACAAACGATATTGGAGATCGGGAATTTGCCAAGTTTTCTTCTCTGACAGCGGCAAGATCTTAATTAAAAGATGACAAAATACTCCTGTAGGCGGACCGTTTGGAGCAGCTAAATCATGACAGGGAAGCTCGTTTCCGTGATCCGCTGGATACGGATATTTCGGCCGTGGATATTGGATCAGTTTATGGTGAACGCTGTTGATGTTGAAGTCATATTGCGAGATCTTCTCATCAAATTACAGAATTAGCGAAACCCAAGCAATTTTTAAAAGGGAGAAACATTATTTTTGGGTAAACAATAAAGTTTCCACAAAGTTTCCACAGCTTTGAGAGAGGAGAAAACTGATAACACATTTCCGACGTCGTATTCGATGGAGTCAGGTTTCAATCGGGTGAGTTTTTTGTTTGTTTGTTTGTTTAACACAAATGCACACACGCCTGGACAATGTGAACAGAGGCGACATGCGCTCGTCACTTACCTCACTGGAACCTGCATAAACTAACTTGCATCACTTCGTCAAGCTCAAGGGTCATGTTGACCATGTAATAGACTCCACTGACAAAAAGATTGTGCATGTAAATATGTACTATAAGTTGCATAATAAACGCAGTACAGATAGAAACATATAGTCAGTTTACAAGGCAAGTGAGCAGCACGTGGCTATTTTTTTTCCACCAGTTGTGGGATGGGGATGGTGTGGAAGGGAAAAAGGGGGGGGGGCACAGGTGAAAAAAAACAAGGTCATAGGTGGGCCACGGGTGAAAAAAGGTTGAGAAACACTGGGTTGGAGGACGCAGGGGCCCCTACTAAGTTTAGCTTAGGGACCCAGGTGATGGTTAGTCAGTTCAGGCGTACGTCCTTGTGAGCAGTATACGGTCAACCCGCCTGCTGGGAAGGTAGACAACCCAGATTACGACAGACATTCCTACCTTATCATTCCCCCTTCTAGGGCACCCAGGTTTCATCGAATGCGGTCCAAATTTATCAGCCAATAAAAGAAAGGAAATAATTTAATTCCGACAAAGTCAGCCAATCAGAGCAGAGCACCCGCGTTTCCTTGCATACCGAGCAGCAGACGTGGGCGCGGACGATCAAAACGTAAACAAGACACGGAAGAAGAGCGCGGGCTGTTGCAGTGAAGGCATAACATTAACAAAATTATAACTATAGCCTTGTTCGGCGCAACTATTTCCATCATTTAGATTGTTAATATATTTCCTGGATCAAGCATAGGTCCGGTCCGGTTGTGTTGTTCATGTCAGGTGGTTGCTGTTTGGTTGTACCTCACTAATTTATGTTCGCATTCCGGTCTTAGTCCCGCGGTTGCCATTATGTAGGTGTGCAGTCCTCGCACTTTTAAGGTCATCTTTATGTCAAAATCATGAAAAGGTCTCGGCTGTGTGAGATGATACTACAGTGATTACCAATTTCGCTCAAATTTGACAGCTACTGGTAAGAAGTACCGAAGGATTTATGATCTGGAGCCATTTAAGTCATTTATTCTTGCAGATCGTTCAGTAACTAGCCATGCCTGGGATAGTTGTGTTTAGAAGGCGGTGGTCAGTTGGATCGGACGATCTTGTGGTTCCTATGATATTTATGATACTCCTACATCTCACATGGTAAGTAGCCACACGCTTGTAATATCTCACTGTTACAGCAAAGCGTTAGCAGAACTTGTACTTGAACGTTAAACCTATGCCAGGGAATGTAGTTTTCATCGCGAGCTGTATTATTTATATATGTTAATATTTCGTCAGCTGTTCTAGGACACACTTTAAAACAAAATAATCCCAGTGAAAGTCTGAAAGTCGTTATATATAGCTTTAGAACAAACACACCCGCCTTTTTTATCGGGAAAATGAAACGGTGTCCATATTTAGTTTATATTTCAATTTAAAATTTGAAAATTCCTCGCAGTCTCCCCCCCCCCCCCGGCTATAAAAAACTGAGATTAGGCATAAAAAACCTTCCTAACCACAGATTCAAACAACCATGGTCTGTTGATAATATACAATACTACTATTATATTAGAAACAGCGGGAGTCAAAGTAAGGAAGTTATATCTCAGAGAACAGTGGCAGATTAGGCCTTGTACTGAACAGGTTAAGAGGCCTAAGGGGCCCGGAAGGATTAATTGAAGGGCCCAGCCTCAATGAAAGAAGGAGGGAAACAAAACAACTCTCAAAATATAAGGTATTGTTTGAAGTAGCAGTCAGTGAGTCATTTGTATTTCCCTTGCGGAACTTTGCCTCCCTAACAGCTCTCCTGTAGACCCCTCGATTGTGAGCAAGAAGGCCTGCTGCTGATGCATCCATTTTGCAGATCATCAACGATGTCTTGCAGCCATCTTCGCCTTGGTCTTCCTCTCTTTCTTTTTCCCCATTATGTACACTTCCAAGACTGTTTTCTCTAAATTCTCAAGACGTTTAATGTGTCCAAAATATTTAAGTTTTTTTTCTGTTTAACCCATATCCAACCTTCTTCAATATTAAGTTCTCGTAGTATGGATATATTTGTTCTTTTTTGTGTCCATGAAGTAGCAGTCATGTAAGTGTTATAGCTGCGGAAGCATGTTATGTTATACAAAAGACAGTGACTTTGCGTTTGGTCTGTGTTGTACAAAGTCGTGAGTAATAATAGAGCTCACAGCTAGAGGGGTATCAGGCCTTATATCAAGACATTTTTTTTCTAGGAGGGGGGGGGGGGCTCTTATGTAGTCTAGGGGACTGGATGGTAGTTAATCTGTCACTGCTTGGGTATATGCAGAGTCAGAGACTTGATCACCTGCCTATACAAATAGAAAGATAGGGGAGAGCATAACTGAACCAGCTGTGCTGTGGTAATATTGCGGGGCAGAGCATTTCCAGGCTCGATACAATGCGCATGTGACTAGCACGTCTTCGATCCGCGAGAAACTTGGGACCTGAATTTGTACAAATATAAGAAGAAAGAATTGATGTAGGTTAACGTGCCTGTGCGTTTGCATTCAAACAGCTTAACTGGTAATGTCTGTAACTTATATCAAATTTACTGTGCATAATTAGGCGACGACGTAAGTGCGAAACGACGTATATCGGGCACCTCATGCGTTACTGGCAGCGAAATATACGTTATCTGGAAATAAAGAATTCAGCGGTTTCCCAGATTTTAATCAGTGTTTGGGATAGAGGAAGCTCATCAGTGTCTGGGATAGAGGAAGCTTATCAGTGTTTGTGATAAAGGAAGCTTGTCAGTATTTGGGATAGAGGAAGCTTATCAGTGTTTGGGCTGTGTTCTATGGTTTTAACACAGTCACGTTTCATGAGTGTGTTATTGCTGGTCACATGTGTGTGTGTGTGTGAAACCGTTGTGGGTCTGTGTTGGGAGAGGGGGGTTTTAAGGTGTAGGAGCAGTAGATGGAAGGGGGGGGGAAGATTGAATAACGAAGACTGAGAAGAAACATAGACGAGAAATAAACGTTCGTGTGTGCATGTTTGTATAATGAAAACTGGAGCTAGAGAAGGAATGAAAGTGAAGGACAAAATAGAGAGGATTTTTATTTTTAAAGACATAATGTAATTTATAACTGAAATTAGAATGTGGTATACAGGACCTGTTGTCGAGGAGTGCTCCCCCCTTAATATGGAGATGATAATAATAGGCAGAGTCGGTAGCACAAGGGGATAGCCACTTTCAATTGCTTTACAAAAATACGAACCGCTTCAAATTACAGCCCACGATGGTTTGACAACAAAGCTTTCTGCTTAAGTGAACTTTGAGTACCGTAAACCCGCCCTTTATCCACACACATTTTATTATATTTTTACCCAGTCATGCCTGTTGTAATATCTTATACATGTATTACAACGGTGCCTTAATATTATCCAAGTTTATTCAGCACCAGGTTGTGGTCTTTATCACGGGCAAGGTTCTAGAAAGGAGAAGAACGAACCACTATCTATAAATGGGGATGCTGCAAGAGACATCTAATAGAAGATTTCTACACCATTCTACAGGAACATGTTGGAGACTTGTCAATGGCAACTCAATAAGATTAGACACACACAAAAAAAAAAAAAACAACAGAAAGCGCCCCCCCCCCCTCCTTCGCCACTTCCCTTCGTTTTATCGACCCGCCTCGTAAGAAAGAAAACATCTCATACCTGTATAACAAACAAGTCGTTGATGGACTCATTCATAAAGAATTTTCTCAAAATAAATGAATGAATGATTGTTGTTGTTTTTTTTTGGTGTTTTTTTAGGGGGGGGGGCAACCGTATAGTCTCTTCTGTTTCTTTCAACTTGTCACTTTTTCGACATTAATTTTTTTTTTCCTTGGAAAAGGTGTCCGATGTGGCTGTCACCGACCCATATGTGATATGCTATCCTCAGGGCCAGCCACCCATATCCAGCCAAGAGCCTATCCCACATCAAGAGCCTATCCCACATCTCTGTGATACCCCCAATAACACGCTTATCCCGGATAACGGGGCAGGGATCGCCATTGTCCTCCATGGTGGTGGAGCCTGCCAGAAAGTATTTCACACCATTTTCTTTTTTTAACCCCACGCGGGGACTGAAAAAAGTAACCATAATAACTCGCTCTGCCTCACAATCTTCACCTCACTGTCTGCAAAGAACTCGCGCTCACACTTTCAGGGAGAGAAGAAGAAGAAGAAGAAGAAGACAAGAATACCATCCCCAACAGCTCTGTAAAGTCAGACGAGCTAACTGCTACAGCTGAAAAAAAAAGTCTACAGTGAATTACTTTGCCTGAACTTCTCAGTGCTGTATGTCGATTGCGGTGTACTACAGTGTTATCTACGACCCTCCGAATCGTACATTTCCCTCTGCACTGTTGGTATGTCCTGGCATGGTTCGTGACCGAAGCTTCCTGTTTCCTGTCTTCCCTTTCTCCGAGTAACACAGCGGTGTTGTCTAAGTAAACGCGTGTTCTAAGGAGTAGATAAGAACCCACTGCTATCTTCTGATATCAGCAGAGCAAAAAATTAAAAGCAAAAAAAATCACCATTATCTGGCCCCTTTAAAAATCACCATTATCTGCCCCTTAAAAATCGCCATTATCTACTCCATTTAAAAATCGCCATTGTCTGTCCCTTTTAATAATCGCCATTTTCTGCCCCTTTAATATAATCATTATCTGCCCCTTTAAAAAATCGTCATTGTCTGTCTCTTTTAAAAATCGCCATTATCTGCCCCTTTAATATCATCATTATCTTTTCCTTTTAAAAATCGCCATTGTCTGTCCTTTTAATAATCGCCATTATCTGCCCCTTTAATATCATCATTATCTGTTCCTTTTAAAAATCGCCTTTGTCTGTCCCTTTTAATAATCGCCATTATCTTCTTATATCTTATATCCTTCCCGTGCCGTTAGACGTCACATAGGGCTCGCAAAGTAGTTCGCCAATTTTTCCTGTCTTCAGCGAGTCTTTCAACCTCATCAAAGGATTTTATGCCTGTTAACTTGGCCTCTCTTAATAATGTCCTCTTCAGAGTTTCACGCGGTCTGCCTCTTTTTCTTCGGCCTGTTGTGTTCCACTTGATAGCTTGTTTTGGGATTCTCTGATCATTTCTTCTCATCAAGTGACCAACATATGTCCATCTCCTTTTCCTGATCACCCATGAGACTGGTTGTTGTTCAGTCATCTGTCTTATCTCTGCATTGTTCTTGAATTCATTCCACTTGATGCCGAGTATTTTCCTTAGGCATTTGTTTTCAAAAGAGTCTAATTTCTTTTCTATTTCTTTAGTTGTTTTCCAGCTTTCACATGCATAAATGAGGGTGGATATTACATTTGAGTTGAATAGTCTTAACTTGGTTTTTGTGCTTATAACTTTTGAATTCCATATATTCTCAAGATTCTTGAAGATTGATGCTGCTTTTGCAATTCTTATCCTAACTTCCTTTCTAGTGTCACCATCCTGGTCTATGTAGCTGCCAAGGTATGCAAATTGATTGACTTCTTCAATATCTGTCCCTTCTATGTGTATTTTTCCATTTTGATTGATGGGAATTTTCATTATTTTTGTTTTGTCCTTGTTAATTTCAAGTCCTATTTTGCTAGCCAGTGAAGATAGGCTATCTGTTTTTCCTTGCATGGAATTCACATTATTACTGATAATCGCCATTATATGCCACATAAAATCGCCATTATCTGCCCCTTTAAAAATCGCCATTATCTGCCACATAAAATCGCCATTATCTGCCCCTTTAAAAAATCGCCATTGCTGGAAGGACAAGTAAACAGTTTCATTAGTTTGCTGACTATTTAAGAGAATCCTCATATATCTTTAAGCCCATTCTTACCATTTGTGTTTATTTTTCTCATGCTGGTAACTGCAAACATAGTGAACTATTAGGCGATGCTTTTCTTTTTGTTTATTCAAGCCAGTGTACACTTGACTCAAATCAAAACTTGCCTTAGGTTCTCTCATTCTGTCATGATTTTGTGTCGGCCCGTATCACCAGTGAGACAATGCGATTATCCGCACCAAACGTTGCACAAGATGTTTCTCATTTTCTGGAACGCTGACTTGGCCAGGGCACGTCTGCTTTTTATTTCGTTGTGACATTTTACATCAGCTGTTACAGTCGTTCCTAAGTACTTAAATCTATCACACTTGTTTCAGATTTGTGCCATCGATGGTAATGCTACGTTTTGGTGGTATTCTTTTCTTTGAGATGACCATCAATTCAGTCTTCTTTTTATTCAGGCTGAGACATTTACTTTTACTTTCACGAACCACGATGTCCAGAAGGGTCTGTAGCTCCCCTTCACCTTTAGCAATCAGAACTGTGTCGTCTGCATATCTTAAGTTGTTAAGGTTGTACCCGCCAACTGATATTCCTGGCAAGCTCTCTATATTCCTCATTATGTTTTCGCTGTACAAGGAGAAGAGGTCAGGAGATAGAACACATCCTTGTCTCACTCCCAATTTTATGTCTTGCGATGCTCCTATTTGGTTCTCAACCTTCATTGCTGCTGATTGCTGCCAGTATATTTTTTGATGAGCTTCAGATTTTTCCCATCTATGTTGATGTCTTCTAGCATTCTTATGATTTATATGTCTCACTTTATCGAATGCTTTGCAGTAGTCTATGAAGCATAAGTATAGGTCCGTCTTTACTTCTATTGATCTTTCCATATATATATATATATATATATATATATATATATATATATATATATATATATATATATGGCATTACTTGTGCCTTTTCTTTCGACGAAGCCACGCTGTTCTTGAGAAAAATCTTGTGCAATAGATCCATATCAATGGAAACAAGATTCCGAGTACTTAAATGTTACATCGAGCCAATTTTGTTTTATGGATGTGAAGCATGGTCCATGAATAAGAGAGTACAGCAAGAAATGGAGGCCATGGAAATGTGGTTCATCAGAAGGATGTTGAAGGTATACCATGGGCAGCTAAGAAAACCAACGAAGAAGTCTTAAGAGAGGATGGAGTTAAAAGGCAAATTACAACAAAGATCAGAGGCAGACAAGCGAGATTTGTAGGACATTTTCTGAGAAGAGGAAAATTGTAAAATTGTGGCAACTGAAAAAAAAATTGAGGGAAGAAGAGATAGAGGAAGATAGAGAGAGAAGTTGCTGGATGGGCTATCAGTGTGGCTAGGAAGAAAGTCACCGGCGGATCTCATAATCAAGTCTAAAGACAGGGAATTGTGGAGAGAAATGATCGCCTACGCCATGCACACGGCACTTGATTGATTGACACCCAACTTATGTAAGGCAGTGTAAGGAACAAGTATAACTGCACCTACCGATGCTCTGTTTAAATAACAACAACAACAACAACAACTACAACAACTAGACGCCAGAATTGGCAGCATCGGTGTAAAGATCAAAGCTGACGCTTACTTCCCCTTGTTTTCATGCTCACTTACTTCCCCTTGCTTTCATGCTCACTTACTTCCCCTTGCTTTCATGCTCACTTACTTCCTCCTGCTTTCATGCTCCTTTCCACACACTACTTGGATCTCTGACGAAATATTTGTAAATGTTAAAAAAAAAAATCCAGGAAGTTTAACTGGGCATTGTTTCTGTAACGGTTAATCTTCCTGAATGTCAAATATACAAAGGTTGGTAGACTGAGGAAAAAATAAAACCCTTTCTTGTCCAGGAACGTCCTGTAATGACATTTACAACAGATTTTACCACCACCCCCCCCCCCCCCCCCCCCCCCCCATGGCTTAATAACTTGAAGACAAACGCAAGAAAGGGCAGTCACGTGATAGGTTCGGAAGGACATGTGACGGATAAAAATACCTCAAATTCCATTAAAACACAGAGTAATAACTCCAGATAGTTGTAGAAAAATATAAATTGTAACATCACGAGAGAAACCAGTACGGGGCTGAAATGGCAGGAGAATATAAAAGGTTTTAATAAAGAAACGCCTTTAGCTGGAGCCATCTGGGACATGATGCCATGTTGTTCATCATATGGTACACTTTGTCATCCTCCCTTTACCTCATTTCTCAGCCAGTCGTTTGCTTCCACTTTTTGCTTACCTATGCCTATCTGGACGCATTTTGTGCGGCGTCTTTTTTATAAGGAGGAGACCAAAAAGCTAAGTGTTTAATTTTTCATCTATTTTTCGTGCTTTTATCTGTTGTGTTGTTTTTTTGTTTGTTTGTACGTGATCCTTGAAAAAGGGTTTTGCTTAAATATAGCATTGTTGTATGTCCTTCATATGCGCTCATCTTACTTTCTTCCATTCTTGTTTATACCCGTTTTCAGAACTCTTTCTCTTTGTGTGTGTGTATAAAAAAACTGAACCATACACCTTTGTCTGCTTCAGGTTTAACTCGGAGCCCGAACAAATCGTAGACAAAGCACTTTAGTGAGACGTGAGAGAAAGAAAAATCACAAGAGAAGTACCTGGGATTCGAACCACGGACTCCGGTAGGACGAGCAGCCGTCTAGCCACGAGAGAACATCTCATTTTTTATAAATAGGAAATTGTTTCTGAAATTATACCTGAAGCTAACTTCATGTAATAAGTATTCGTTCGTATGTTGTTGTTGTTGTTGTTCAAGCATGCACCAGACATGGCAGGAGACCGTGTGCATGTTTGTCTAAAAATTTATACCTGCTAGAGAGACTGAATCTAAGCTACGGATTTTCTGTGTCACGACCTCGTTTCTTTCCGGGTGTCATGATCCTTCGTGTCGGCTGAACAGCACTAGTGACTTCGCTTTCAAAAGAACTTTTTTTTTGGGGGGGGGAGGGAGGAGTCTGAGATGGCTCAGTTCGTTAGTACACTGTTCTCTCGTGGCTAGACGGCTGCTCGTCCTACCGGAGTCCGTGGTTCGAATCCCAGGTACTTCTCTTGTGATTTTTCTTTCTCTCACGTCTCACTAAAGTGCTTTGTCTACAATTTTTTCGATGTCTAATCTTACAAAATTGTGTTCTCTTATATTACCATACGAAAGCCTCGTTGTTTCCTATTTATAAAAAAAAATTGTTTCCAATAACTCGGAGCCTCTCTGTTCTAGAAAAGATCAATGCCCACAGACTTTATCAAAAGCGGCGGAAGTAGAAACTGTGAATCTGGTTAAACTGACAGGACTCTCCGAAGAGAAGGCGCCACTGTTTACTGTATTGTTTTCTTTTGACTTTCTAACGGAGCGTTTTTTCCAAAACGTGACCCACTTGGGTATCGGCCAAGAAATTCTAAATTATGTAGAATATTTAATACCAAATGGCGAGAGCTTATTATAAGAAAGTAGTGGTCCAACAAGGTGATAGCTGGGATTTATTGTGTGTATGAATAGAAATATAAAGTCACATTCAAAACAAATTCATAACAGTTCTTCCACCCACCAGAAAATGAGTAATAGTTCATAAGCAGGAACAGCATAGAAATATATTTAAAGGAAATTCATCGAAAGCGATTGCCAAAGAGACTAAAAGATTCAGGTGTACTGGCCTATGTCTTTTGTCTAAATGCTCCTGCCATAGACAGGCACCAGAACATCGCTTGAGGAGGCCAAAAACACTGATAAATCTCAGCCACAAGAACACATGGGAGAAAGAGTACCCAGACCACCGAAGAAACGATGCCCGCTACCAGGTAAAGAGAGAAGTCATCCTAAGGTTACATACCGTGCACAACAGGTTAAGATACCATCTGTACAACAAATTCAAGATAGGATCAACTGACGAGTGTGCATGTGGCACAAATAAGGTGGCAGCAGACAACATTCTGCAGGGGTGCCCAATAGGAGAGCGACAGAGGAGGCAAATAGTGCTAACTACCAGACCAGTCCAAAGAAACTATATGGGGATGTCCACGCATTTCAGATGACCACCAACTGTTTCAGAAGTATACTACTCGACGTCTGAAACTGATCGAAGAAAACGAAGACCCAAATGCTCAACATTACGAGCAGTGTATGAGTACTGAAAAACTTGACGTGGGCTTTGTCGCTTATTTTACGCAGGGTATCAGTCAGTGCATAACGCCAACACCTTACCCACTGGCGTCACCTTTTACTTATTCTGGCGTAAGTACAATGTAAGATGTTTAAAAATTAAAATAGAATTATACAAATCAGTGGTTCCCACACTTTTCGATCTGCGGTCCCTTTGCCGCCCAGGCAGAAGCCGTAACCCTTCGTACCCTCCCTCCGAAACTCTGTTTTTCCATGTCTGCCCTCTGGATCGTCCAGTATCCACTGTGGGGAAGTATCGTCCACTTTGGTATCCACTGATGTAAGTATACGTGGATGTTCAGGTCTGATTCATGTTTTGCATTTCATAAATTACTGTTAAGAGTCAACATCCTAAAAGTCAAGTGGTGAGGCTTTTATGGAGCGTAGTATGAAGGGCTTATGTTACTACAGCAAGCGTGGGACGTTCGTTTGTCGCTGTAAACCGAGTGTCCGTTATCGTTGTAACTGTTAAGCGAGTTTAGTTTAGCGAGAACGTTTGCTGACAGTGTGCTGGCCGTGATTCTCTTGCGATTTTTCTTTCTCTCACGTCCCACTAAAGGGCTTTGTCTACAGTTTTTTCAAGGTCTAAACCTACAAAATTATGTTCTCTTACTTTACTGTAAATAAACGTAGAGCGTTTGCAGACAGTGTTTCGGCTGCAGGAAGTAGGACACTGTCACTAAATAGCTGTCTTTCTTTTTCAGGTATGATTTTGAAGAAGTTCACATGATCTTTATCTGTGCACTTATGCCTTAAAAGCATCTTTGATGGCACATATTTAAACGACTGCGGAGAATGAAGATGCTCGTTCTTAAGAGATATCATCATAGAACTTCGTGGCAAAGTTTATTGCGTGTTATCAGGTCGTGCTTGCACTTTCACATCCTGTTGAAGCCCTGGATTCTATTCATAGTCGTTATCTTATCTTTTTTTTTTTTTTATCGTTCACGTCCAAAGTGGTTTTGTCTGCAGTCTGTCTAGTATAGCCGTACCAACCTCGTTCTTCCACATTGCATCAGAGCTACCCAGCCATCACTTATCAGTGCACTATCTCCAGGATCCCCTGTTCCCCTTAACAGGCTGTTATGGTCGGACAGATGTCAGGTTAGATATCGACGAGCTGTTCATGACGATGAAACTTGTCGGAAGGCCAGGTCTCTAAACGTTCCGGGAATTCGAGAAATCCGCGATTGCTTTTCGTGTGCCGAAGGTCATGGAAAATATGGGCCTAACACCTTATTTCTAGGTATGCCTTAATGGCATAGAAAGTGGAATTTTGCCTTTGCTTTTACAGTTGGTTAGTCCGTATCTGATATAGGGCTGGTTGTGGAAAATCATCATCATAGTGTTAGTCTAGTATGTGTTGGAGTATAATGAACATGTAAGGGCACAAATAAGAACAGACTATTAAACCTAAGTTTGTCTTCGATACCAGAAGCGTAGGAACCTGAGACGAACAGCCAGTTTTGTGTGTGTGTGAGAGAGAGAGAGAGAGAGGAGAGAGAGAGAGAGAGAGAGAGAGAGATTGGTATCGATGTCTGAGCGAACGAAGAAGAAGAAGAGAAAGTTGGAGGATTTCCATAAATTCCAGAAACATTCCCACGACTCCAGCTCAGACGCCCTATCTCTGTCTCTAGCTCAGACGCCCTATCTCTGTCTCTAGCTCAGACGCCCTATCTCTGTCTCTAGCTCAGACGCCCTATCTCTGTCTCTAGCTCAGACGCCCTATCTCTGTCTCTAGCTCAGACGCCCTATCTCTGTCTCTAGCTCAGACGCCCTATCTCTGTCTCAGACGCCCTATCTCTGTCTCTAGCTCAGACGCCCTATCTCTGTCCCTCTCTACCTGGGTGAGATCGTACTCTGAGGCTGAGACTATTAACAGTATATGACTCTATGCTCTATCGGAAAGAACTCTCAAAACAAACTATGAACCGGGATACAAGGTATAATAAATAAGTCAGATGACGCAGATAAGACTTGACTGGCGAGGACAAGGGAGACGGGACTTAGAGGGCATGGTTTACGAAGTATTTTTAATTCTCTTCTTTTGTGTTGCTGATTCTGTTGTGTAGATAAGAGACTGATGTCTGGTTATTTCACGTAACAAGTCAGTGTGGTTACTGGGAAAAAAAATTAGATTCAGATTCCTGATGATTATTTTAATTGTTCATTTCTTGAATGCTTGCTACCCTTGAAAAGCAAGCATTGTCTTGAAAACTCAAGTTACAACGAAACGTGTCAACTGATGCGGAACCTGGAGATTTACTGCCGGTGTATTTCACTAAGGAGATCACATGCCAAAACTTCTATAGGTTATGCAGCCCAAAGCAGCAATGCACACGTAACTGAGGTTTCTTGTCAGAGGACGCACTCCTGCGTGCAGAAGTTCAAACAGTAACCTAGTGCGGCAGAGCTGTCACACACACGAGGATACATCCAGGCACTTTAACACGGCTTTCCCCCAAACATTTTCAGAAGTAGGTACGCCCCTGCTCATCCTCTCACACATATACGCGCGCGCGTATTAGATTTGGAAGTTCTCATTTGAAGGAAGAAAAATATGAGGTCTTATATTCCCCCAGACGCTTCTTTCAAGTATTGATTGCTTTTCTGTGTGGCTCTCCTGTCTTGCCAAGCCATAGCCATTAATCATAACCACTCTCGTTCTTTTTCTACCTTTCTTTGCAATCTCTTTCATTCCTCGGCGCACTGGTTCTGAAGCTGGGACCTTTTCATTCATTCATTTGCATGTCCCTTGCCGAACCTTGCCTCCCTAACAGCACTCCTGTAGGCCTCTCGGTTGTAAGCAAGATGGCCTGCTGCTGATGCATCCATTTGCAGATCGTCAACTATGTCTTGCAGCCATCTTCGCCTTGGTCTTCCTCTCTTTCTTTTCCCCATTTTGTATCCTTCCAAGATGGTCTTCTCTAAATTCTCACGACATTTAATGTGTCCAAAATATTTCAGTTTTTTGTGTTTAATCCTTTTTTTCTAGTCAGCCTTCTTCAGTATTAAGTTCTTGTAGTATGGATATATTTGTTCTTTTTTGTGTCCACGATATTTGAAGAACTCTTCTGTAGCATTTACATTCAAGGGCATTTATGTGTTTCTCAGCTGTTTTGTTAAGTGTCCAGGTCTCACAGGCATATGTTGCGATGGAAAGATACATGCCCTTAAAAATAGTATTTTTGTAGTTCTGTCTGTTCCTCTCCACAGATTCTTTAGTTGTTTTACTTTCTGAAGAGATGTCCTCCTTTTAATTTCCCTCATTGTATCTCCATTATTAATTAACAGTGATCCAAGATATTCAAAACTCTCTACTTCTTCCAATTTTCCCCCATTGATACATATTTCAGCTGCCTTGTTTGTTTTGTCAGTTGTCATCAATCTAGTTTTCTTCGCATTAAGATAGAGGTTTTGCTCTTCACTATTCTTACGGTCTGACATAATTAGTTTTTCAATTCCTTTTTGTGTTGTGGACAGCAATACTGTGTCATCAGCATATCTAATCTCTGGTATTTCATAACCTCCAATTGTTATGGCATCGTAATATTCTTTGTCTACATCTTCTCTAACATTCCTGATTATATTTTCAGTATACAAGTTAAATAAGTAAGGCAACAATTTGCACCCCTGACGGACCCCTTATTTATGTCAAACCAAGTTGTTGTTTCACCATTTATTCTTACTGCTGTCTGTTGGTCTAGATACAACAGTGATGTTAATTGTATCAAATATTTTGGAAATCTCATTTTGTCCCATTATTTCACAAAGTTTCTGGTGTTGTACACAAATGCCTTTGAATAATCTATAAAAGATAAATATAGATTCACATTAAACTCCCTGCATTTCTCTATTATTAATCTGATATTGAATATATGATCTCTTGATCCTCTTCCTTGCCTGAAACTAGCTTGGACCATATTGACTTCTTCTATTTTCTTACTAAGTCTACCCATTATGATTTTTAACAGAATTTTACTGGCATGACTAATCAGAGCAACAGTTCTGTAGTTTGTGCATAATTTCAAGTTACTCTTTTTTGGCAGTGGTATGAATACAGTTCTTTTTCATTCTTCTGGCCAGATACCTGACTGCCATATCTTTTTACACAGTGCATGATAGATTGTTGCACATTCCTTTCCTCCTACTTTAATAAGTTTGGCTGTTATCTCATCACATCCTGGTGATTTACCATTTTCAGATTCTTTATTGCCCATTAAACTTCTCCTATTGTCGGTTCGGGTTCTTTCTCCTCCAGTAATAATTCACACTGTTGATTTCTGCTTTCACAGTCAGTTGTATCATATATTCCTCTGCAATATTCCTTCCATCTTTCTAGAATTTCCTCTGTCTCTGTTACAAATTACATTTAGCTTAGATGTGACATTTCTCGTCAATGTCTTCATTTCTTTAAACATTTCACTATCTCTTCCACACTTCTGATGTCCTTCTATGTTTTCACAACAATCTTGTATGTATTGTTTTTGTCTTTTCTTATGTTTCTTCGTACTTATTTTTAAAAAGATTTATATTTCTCTTTGTTGTTGTTTGTCACTTTTCATTGTGTCTTCATTTCTCTAGGTTGTTTTATTAGTTCTAGTGTGCCTGCTGTAATCCATCCATTCTTTTGTGTTTTCTTTACTGGAACCATGTCTTTCGCTGTTGTTATTAAGATATCTTTGGGCTGCGTAGCCAATTCATCTGGTGTCATCTCCTCCTGTACAGCCATCAGGATTTCTGGGACCTATGAAAGGTAATTTTTTTTTTTGGGGGGGGGGGGAGGGGGGAATCCTTGTATGAGGTCTAGATTATGAAGATAGAGGGAGTGTGTAGGATATCTAGATTATAAAGATAGAGGGATTGTGTGTAGGAGATCTAGATTATGATGATACAGGGAGTGTGTGTAGGAGATCTAGATTATGAAGATAGAGGGAGTCTATGTAGGAGATCTAGATTATGAAGATAGAGGGAGTCTATGTAGGAGATCTAGATTATGAAGATGGGAGAGTCTGTTTAGTAGGTCTTGATAATGAAGAAATAATCCGTGTAGGTATTTAGATTATTAAAAAAATGCTGAAGAGTTTTTAAAAAAATTTAGTACACAGTGGAAGAAGAATTTAGAAGAATTGTGGCGAATTATCATCGACTTCAACGGTCCTCGGTTTGAAACAAGCGGGGTACTCATTGCTTTTGTACAGTAGTTCCTTACGTTTGTACATTCAACTACCACTTGTCCAAGTATATATAATTTGGGGATCACCTATCAGAGTAGATAGCAAGTTAGTGGAGGAGGTCAACGAATTTGTATACCTTGGCAGTAGAGTAGTAGAAGTTGGAGACAGCACAGAGGACATCAACAGCAGACTTACTAGAGCAAACCAGGCTTTTGCAGTGCTGCAGACTATATGGAAATCTAAAAAACTAAGCATGAATACGAAAATCATGATATTTAAGAGTAATGTTCTAAGTGTACTACTCTGTGGAAGTGAATGGTGGAAAATCACCAAAAACCATAGAAAACAAGTTGAATTCTTTCCAGACTAAATGTTTACGAAGAATTAGAAAAATATTTTGGCCAAACACCATAAGAAATAACATCTTTTGGCAGAAATGCAGATGAAGCCACTGACAACAATTATTGAGGAAAGACGCTGGCGATGGTTGGGACATATGCTCCGAATGACTGACAACTCACTACCAAAAATAGCACTAAGATGGACACCACGGGGGAACAGAAGTAAGGGTAGGCCAAAAGAAACATGGAGAAGAACAACAGAAATGATGTTGAGCAATAGAGGGCTCACCTGGGTAAGAGCGAAAAAAAGGCAAAGGACAGGTATTTGTGGAAAACTCTTGCGGAAGCCCCATGTGCCCTGGACACTTAAGGCTCAGAGAGAGAGAGAGAGAGAGAGAGGAGAGAGAGAGATCTTATATACATAATAACACAGTGTCATGAATCCTTAAGTGTTTCTTTTTTTTTTCCTTCTTTCTTTAGCAGATGGCTCTTAATACCTCACACATAACGCAACGACGGATCACAGCTTGGGAACCACTGCACGAGCAGATACTTTGTGCTCTGCGGGCATCAAGAAAAAGGAGGACAGGTTTCAGTCGCGTAACGTAGGCAGCGCTGTGACGTCATATTTCTGCCCAATCGATACTTGCCATCCCGCTTAAAAAAAAACAGCCCGCGATAAAATCAGCCGAACTGCAGCTAAACGTATCGGATTAGGAGTGTGTCAGCTCTGTGTGTGTGCGTGTGTATGTGTGTGGGTTTCTTTTTTGAGTATTGGCTGTTTTTTGTGTGCTTCGTGTGAATGGTAATATGCATTTTGTGTGTGTGTATGTGTATGTTATAAATGCACCTCCATAAGAGAAGTGTAAAAACTGAGGATGTGAATTCGAAGGAAGGAATAATAGGCGTACACACAAATAAAAGATCAAATAAAGCAGAAGAAAACTAAGAGCTTCCCTGAGATGAAACTGAATAGATATAATGAGCAGAAAAATACGAATAAAAGAAATGATAGAAAAAGGCGGAAAGATGTCATTACACGCAGGAGAGAAAAGATCACCCCACTTTCCAATCTCTGTTCAAGTTAGGGGCCATGTATCATAGGCGTGTCCAACTTCATGGAGCCCAGGGGTCCAGTGGCAGGCCTTATATAAATCAGCCAGTTTTCCCGAATTGTATAAAAATGAGAAAAGGCGACAATTATTAATTAAAGATGATTTGGAGCAATGAAGATTTCTCTCTTTCGCAGCATGAAGATTATAAAGAATGACTTTCTGCACGAATTCCTTCTTCATAATCTGAACTTCCTACACAAATTCCTTCTTCATAATCTGAACTTCCTACACAAATTCCTTCTTCATAATCTGAACTTCCTACACAAATTCCTTCTTCGTAATCTGAACTTCCTACGCGAATTCCTTCTTCATGCTCTGGACTTATCGCTTCTCGATTAAACATTATTAATTTGAAAAAAATAAGTTCACGAAGCATAAGACACAGAGAAAGGCTTTCTAGTAATTTTCTGTCTTTGAATTTGTTCTCCAAGTCACCCCATGCGAGGCGCTGTGCTTTTAGAACCTTCATTGTAGCCGTTGTCCATATGTTCTTTGGTCTTCTCTGATTGTCTTCTTCTTGAGGGTTCTGTGTCAAAGTCTGTCTTGCTGTGATGTCTGTCTACTTTCACATTGTGTGACCAATTCCTTCTGATCTGTATATTGATTGATTCTTGTTCTGTTTGTCTCCAAATCTCCACATTTCTGATCTTGTGTGTGTTTCAAAATCTCCACAGTTCTGATCTTGTGTTTGTCTCCAAATCTCCACAGTTCTGATCTTGTGTTTGTTTTAAAATCTCCACATTTCTGATCTTGTGTTTGTCTCCAAATCTCCACAGTTCTGATCTTGTGTTTGTCTCCAAACCTCCACATTTCTGATCTTGTGTTTGTCTCCAAATCTCCACATTTCTGATTTTGTGTTTGTCTCCAAACCTCCACATTTCTGATCTTGTGTTTATCTCCAAACCTCCACATTTCTGATCTTGTGTTTGTCTCCAAACCTCCACATTTCTGATCTTGTGTTTGTCTCCAAATCTCCACATTTCTGATTTTGTGTTTGTCTCCAAACCTCCACATTTCTGATCTTGTGTTTATCTCCAAACCTCCACATTTCTGATCTTGTGTTTGTCTCCAAACCTCCACATTTCTGATCTTGTGTTTGTCTCCAAACCTCCACATTTCTGATCTTGTGTTTGTCTCCAAATCTCCACATTTCTGATCTTGTGTTTGTCTCCAAACCCCACATTTCTGATCTTGTGTTTGTCTCTAAACCTCTACATTTTTTTATCTTGTGTTTGTCTCCAAACCTCCACATTTCTGATCTTGTGTTTGTCTCTAAACCTCTACATTTTTTATCTTGTGTTTGTCTCCAAACCTCCACATTTCTGATCTTGTGTTTGTCTCTAAACCTCTACATTTTTTATCTTGTGTTTGTCTCCAAACCTCCACATTTCTGATCTTGTGTTGTCTCTAAACCTCTACATTTTTTATCTTGTGTTTGTCTCCAAACCTCCACATTTCTGATCTTGTGTTTGTCTCTAAACCTCTACATTTTTTATCTTGTGTTTGTCTCCAAACCTCCACATTTCTGTTCTTGTGTTTGTCTCCAAACCTCCACATTTCTGATCTTGTCCTGACATTTCAGTGGTAAAGATCTTTCACAGGCACTCCTTCACAGATACCTGCAGCTTCTGCTGTGTCGTCTTTGTCACTTTCCAAATAAAATAAACTGCATTTTTATAATAACGTTGTGGGTCACCATGTAAGACACTCCAGATATGTCTCCTTCTGTGTTTATAGTGCTCACACAGAAACACACTGTATCACCCCCCCCCCCCAACCTTGTAGTAAAAAACCTGGAAAGTAAAGTAATGGCCGATCTGTAATATTCTCCGACCCCTCTATCCATCAATCTCCCCGCTTCCGGAGTTTAAAAGACCGAAACTTTTCTGATTGATTATATCCCTAAAGGATTGATTATATCCCTAAAGTTATCATGGGAGTTGTATGACTGACCTGACCCGCTCTCGGTAATAATGAAGTTTCCCGCCATGCTTGGTGGCAAATATGGCCGCAACGTTTCAGCGTGTAGTTGTGTTGCGAATATAAATCATACAGGTACATTATAGCCGAAGGCTATGGTAACAGCTTGCCGATAATGTTATTTATAACAGGCATTCGTGGCGTATGCGCGTCCCAAGACCTAACTGGGTGAGTTTTTGTAGCGGCATGGGAAGAATTTTTTACACGGAATTGTACGGATGTTCCGTGCAGTCTTCAGGAAGTACATCTTAACCGAACGATCCTACAAAACTGCGTTCTCTTACCTTACCGTACGAAAGCCTCGTAGTTTCCTATTTATTATAAACTGTTTCTTAAAAAGTGAATTATGGACAATAGGCAGGTCTGCAGAAAAAAATCATTGGAAGCAGCAGAAATGTGGTTTATTAGAAGAATGTTGCGAATTCCCTGGACAACAAAAATAATTAATGAAGAATGTATGAGAAGAGCTGGAGAGACAAAAATCTTGTAAAAAAAATAAAAGAGAGACAATGTACTTTCATAGGACATGCAAATGAGAAGAGGGGGCATTGAAAATATTATAACAACAGGAAAAATAGAAGGAAGAAGATCAAGAGGAAGACCAAGAGAAATGATACTGGACAGTCTGACGGGATGGTGTGAGAGATCACCAACTGAACTGATGGCCTGCATGAACGATCGTGTACTCTGGAGAAGCATAATAGCCATCGCCAGTCGGCACGGCACATGATGAAGATGATGTTCCTTAAAACTATGCCTTAAACTGACTTCATGTAATAAGTATTCGTTCGTTTGTTTATTGTTGTTTAAGCTTGCACTAGACAAGCCAGGAGACCGTGTGTATGTTTGTCTAAAAAGTTGGTACCTGCTAGAGAGACTGAATCTAAGCTACAGAGTTTCTGTGTCACGACCTCGTTTCTTTCCGGGTGTCACGATCCCCCGTGTCTACTGAACAGTTACTAAAGACTATGTCAATAAAACACCTTTTTGCGGGGGGGGGGGGGGAATCTGAGATGGCTCAGTTCGTTAGTACACTGTTCTCTCGTGGCTAGACGGCTGCTCGTCCTACCGGAGTCCGTGTTCGAATCCCAGGTAATTCTCTTGTGATTTTTCTTTCTCTCACGTCTCACTAAAGTGCTTTGTCTACGATCTTTTCGAGGTCTAATCCTATGAAACTATTTTCTCTTACTTTACATCTTAACCGGAACTTCCAGTGTACTATTCTTTAATGTAGCGGTTCTCAGCCTCTGGGGAAAGTGGGGGGGGGGGGGGGGGGAAATGGGTCACAGCTGCGAAAAGATATAATGAAATATGTAAAAAAAAAGCCAAACAAAAATTCAGGATTTTTAAGGGAAATCCTTGCGCTTTATGTCTTCACGTTTAAAATACCAGCGAACAAAAATGGCTAATATTCGATGAAATGTTTCCATTGACACGCCATCGTGTTAATCAAAAAAGTATGCAGTAATTGGCCAGAATTGTGCTTTCTGTATACCTGTTACAAATGAATGTGTCAGTTCCATCAGTTTTTGACACAGTTACATGATGTTAAAGATGTTGAAATACTATTAATAAATAATATATAAGTGTTACACTTTAGGATGCTGAAGCTAAGGATCAGCTCATGAAGCTGATGCTAAACGCTTTCTAGTTCAACAAGCTGAATCTAAATACGCTCCAATACAATGAGATGATGATAACAGCCTTGTTTCAGCAAGATGTTGAAGCTGAATGCATTCCAACTCAAGAAGTTGAAAAACTAAATGAGCTGAAATTCAAGAAGTTTAAAAGCAAAATACGCTTCAAATCAATAAGCTACATATATCAGCGTTCAAATTCGGGAAGGTGAAAAGCTGAATATGTCCCAGTCCAATAAGCTGATTCTTTACATGACTTTAAAAAAAAATCAAGAAGCTAAGATTAATTTCGCTCTAGTTCAAGAATTGAGGGAAAATGAGTTTCATCACAAGAAATTGATTCCGAAAGTGTTTAATCGCTACCCTAGAAATCAGATATTTCAACATCAAATATCTGAGTATGCTTTACTGCTGCTTCATTCCCTCATTTATATACTTACACACTTCAGTTCAGAATCACATATATACTATGAAGCAGAAATGGGACAATCAAGCTAATCATTGTTATTCTTCTTATCAAATCTAGTAAATCTTACATAAAATATTCTCCAGTGTTGATCAATCAATGGCCTTTTCACCAACATACTTTCTATAACTGTTGCTAATTAACTCACTCGTTAGCAAATATCATTTGGTCTTTCTACCTGCCTTTGGTCGATTTATCGACTTGTTCTCCCACACGACCTGACTGTTCGTTCATGAATCCGTCCACCCACTAATCCCCACTTCCGTCTGCTCGTTTGTCCGTTTGTCCATCCATCTGTCAGTGTCTTTGTCTGTCAGTACCATTAGTCTGCCTCATTACTTAATAATCATTAATTGATACATTCATTTGTTCATGCCGATGACACATCCTAATCTATGGAGAATCGATCTAACGTCCAACCAGAGCGGGGGCTGAAAGTCCACAATTTCGATCTCATAGGTTTTTTTTTTTGAGTCAGAAAAGAAACAGTACATTCTCAGTGTTTCAGCCTCTGACAACATCCTCACTGTTTCAGCCTGTGATAACATCCTCACTGTTTCACCCTCTGATAACATCCTCACTGTTTCAGCCTGTGATAACATCCTCACTGTTTCACCCTCTGATAACATCCTCACTGTTTAAGCCTATGATAATATCCTCACTGTTTAAGCCTATGATAACTTCCTCGTTGTTTCAGCCTATGATAACATCCTCGCTGTTTCAGCCTATGATACCATCCTCGCTGTTTCAGCCTATGATAACATCCTCACTGTTTAAGCCTATGATAACATCCTTACTGTTTCAGACTATGATAACATCCTCACTGTTTCAGCCTATGATAACATCCTCACTGTTTAAGCCTGTGATAACATCCTCACTGTTTAAGCCTGTGATAACATCCTCACTATTTAAGCCTGTGATAACATCCTCACTGTTTAAGCCTGTGATAACATCCTCACTGTTTAAGCCTATGATAACATCCTCGTTGTTTCAGCCTATGATAACATCCTCGCTGTTTCAGCCTATGATACCATCCTCGCTGTTTCAGCCTATGATAACATCCTCACTGTTTAAGCCTATGATAACATCCTTACTGTTTCAGACTATGATAACATCCTCACTGTTTCAGCCTATGATAACATCCTCACTGTTTAAGCCTGTGATAACATCCTCACTGTTTAAGCCTGTGATAACATCCTCACTATTTAAGCCTGTGATAACATCCTCACTGTTTAAGCCTGTGATAACATCCTCACTGTTTAAGCCTATGATAACATCCTCACTTTGTCAGTCTCTGAAATCATACTCATTGTTTCAGCCCCTGATGGCAACCTCACTGTTTCAGCCTATGATAACATCCTCACTGTTTAAGCCTGTGATAACATCCTCACTGTTTCACCCTCTGATAACATCCTCACTGTTTCAGCCTATGATAACATCCTCACTGTTTAAAGCTATCATAACTTCCTCGCTGTTTCAGCCTATGAAAACATCCTCACTCTTTCAATCTATGATAACATCCTCGCTGTTTCAGCCTATGATAACATCCTCACTGTTTCAGCCTATGATAACATCCTTACTGTTTCAGCTTATGATAACATCCTCACTGTTTAAGCCTGTGATAACATCCTCACTATTTAAGCCTGTGATAACATCCTCACTGTTTAAGCCTGTGATAACATCCTCACTTTGTCAGTCTCCGAAATCATACTCATTATTTCAGCCCCTGATGGCAATCTCACTGTTTAAGCCTGTGATAACATCCTCACTGTTTCAGCATATGATAGCATCCTCACTGTTTCAGCCTATGATAACATCCTCACTATTTAAGCCTATGATAACATCCTCACTGTTTCAGCCTATGATAACACCCTCACTGTTTAAGCCTGTGATAACATCCTTACTGTTTCAGCCTATGATAACATCCTGCCTGTTTCAGCCTATGATAACATCCTCACTGTTTAAGCCTATGATAACATCCTCACTGTATCAGCCTATGATAACATCCTTACTGTTTAAGCCTCTGATAACATCCTCGCTGTTTAAGCCTGTGATAACATCCTCACTGTTTCAGCCTATGATAACATCCTCGCTGTTTAAGCCTATGATAACATCCTCGCTGTTTCAGCCTATGATAACATCCTCACTGTTTAAGCCTATGATAACATCCTCACTGTTTAAGCCTGTGATAACATCCTCACTGTTTAAGCCTATGATAACATCCTCGCTGTTTAAGCCTATGATAACATCCTCGCTGTTTAAGCCTATGATAACATCCTCACTGCTTAAGCCTATGATAACATCCTCACTGTTTAAGCCTGTGATAACATCCTCGCTGTTTAAGCCTGTGATAACATCCTCATTGTTTAAGCCTGTGATAACATCCTCACTGTTTAAGCCTGTGATAAAATCCACACTGTGTCAGTCTCTGAAATCATACTCAATGTTTCATCCCATGATAGCATCCTCACAGTTTAAGCCCGTGATAACATCCTCACTGTTTAAGCCTGTGATAACATCCTCACTTTGTCAGTCTCTTAAATCATACTCATTGTTTCAGCCCCTGATGGCAACCTCACTGTTTAAGCCAGTGATAACATCCTCACTGTTTCAGCATATGATTGCATCCTCACTGTTTCAGCCTATGATAACATACTCACTGTTTCAGCATATGATTGCATCCTCACTGTTTCAGCCTATGATAACATACTCACTGTTTCAGCCTATGATAACATCCTCACTGTTTAAGCCTATGATAAAATCCTTACTGTTTCAGCCTATGATAACATCTTCACTGTTTCAGCCTATGATAATATCTTCACTGTTTCATCCTATGATAACATCCTCACTGTTTAAGCCTGTGATAACATCCTTACTGTTTCAGCCTATGATAACATCCTCACTGTTTCAGCCTGTGATAACATCCTCACTGTTGCAGCCTATGATAACATCCTCACTGTTTCAGCCTATGATAACATCCTTACTGTTTCAGCCTATGATAACATCCTCGCTGTTTAAGCCTGTGATAACATCCTCACTGTTTCACCCTCTGATAACATCCTCACTGTTTAAGCCTGTGATAACATCCTCGCTGTTTAAGCCTGTGATAACATCCTCACTGTTTAAGCCTATGATAACATCCTCACTGTTTAAGCCTGTGATAAAATCCTCACTGTGTCTGTCTCTGAAATCATACTCAATGTTTCATCCCATGATAGCATCCTCACTGTTTAAGCCTGTGATAACATCCTCACTGTTTCAGCCTGTGATAACATCCTCACTGTGTCAGTCTCTGAAAACATACTCACTGTTTCAGACTCTGATAACATCCTCACTGTGTCAGTCTGCGATAGCATCCTCAGTGTTTGAGACTCTGATATTATCCTCAATGTTTGAGTCTATGACAATATCTTTAGTGTTTCAGTCTGTGATAATATCCTCAATGTTTCAGTCTCTGATAACATCCGGAATGTTTCAGACTGGTAACATCCTCACTGTTTCATTCTCTGATAACATCCTCAGTGTCTCAGCCTCTTGTCACATCCTCATTGTTTCAGTCTGCGGTAACATCCTCAATGTTTCATTCTCTGCTAACATCCAGTGACGATCTGGATCTGTAGCCTACTTCTATAACAGTACACCATTCACTCATCATTCCATCTCGTTGTTAATACAAGCACTGTAGACATATCTACCCGTAAATCAGTTGCATAAACACTATACGTATAAACCACATACATACATATACACAACGTAGAGGCACACACGCACATATAAAACCATTTCTTTTCTTTCCATCTATAGACCTTCTCCTCTTATCTATCCAGAAACTCCAAACCCTAATTCTGTCGATAAATTTTCCTTCTCTCTGTAGTCGGAAATCTCTCTCTCTCTGTGTATGTATATATATATTTATATATATATATATATATATATATATATATCATTCACATGTCCCAAGACGGTTTTTCCTAGATTATCATGACGTTTAATGTGTCCAAAATATTTAAGTTTTCTCTCTTTAATTCTCTTTACTAGCCAGCCTTCTTCAATATTAAGTTCTTGTGGTATGGATATATTTGTTCTTTTTGTGTCCATAATATTTGGAGAACTCTTCTGTAGCACTTACATTCAAAGGCATTTATGTGTTTCTCAGCTGTTTTGTTAAGTGTCCAGGTCTCACAGGCATATGTTGCGATGGGAAAAATGCATGCCCTTAAAAATCGTATTTTTGTAGTTCTGTCTGCTCCTCTCCACAGATTCTTTATTTGTTTTACTTTCTGAAGAGCGATAGATGTCCTCCTTTTAATTTCCCTCATTGTATCTCCATTATTAGTTAGCAGTGATCCAAGATATTCAAAACTCTCTACTTCTTCCAGTTTTTCCTCATTGATACATATATCAGCTGCCTTGTTTGTTTTGTCAGTTGTCATCAGTTTAGTTCTCTTCGCATTAACATAGAGGTTTTGCTCTTCATTACTCTTACGGACTGACATAATTAGTTTTTCCATTCCTTTTTGTGTTGTGGACAGTAATACTGTGTCATCAGCACATCTAATCTCTGGTATTTCATAACCTCCAATTGTTGTGCCATCGTAATATTCTTTGTCTACATCTTCTCTAACGTTCCTCATTATATTTTCAGTATACAAGTTAAATAAGTAAGGCGACAATATGCACCCCTGACGGACCCCTTGTTTTATGTCAAACCAGGTTGTTGTTTCACCAGTTATTCATTTCTGCTGCTTGTTGGTCTAGATACAGCAGTGATGTTAATTGTATCAAATGTGTTGGAAATCCCATATATATATATATATATATATATATATATATATATATATATATATATATATATATAAGAAAACAAAATCAAAACGGATTTGAAACAGACGAGACGGATTGAGTCTACCTCACCACAGATCTGATCTGATTTGAGTTGGATGTCATAAACTTTGTTCTTGTGCTTGTTTTTATTTCCATATTTTTTTTCTCAAATATTCTTAAGATACAATAAGTAAAATAAATCTTGTAAAAAATCTCTCTTTTACTCATCGTTAAATTACAGAACTGGTTGTGCCATTTACATACAGCTCGTACCACTGGTGATTGTCCTTTCTTGGCAAAAGCTGTCCAATCGCAGAAGCCAAAGTTAAGGCTGGGTTTGTAGTGCTGAGCTTGTTGAAGACGTGCGCTTCATGTGTGAGACATAGCCATGGAAAATGCTGGCACGTGCTGAATTATGTGTTAAATATATGAGACCTTCTCGTGACTGACAGGCGAAAAATTCGTTTTGGTGTATGCTTTCGTCTGTCGAGACAGGGCGGGCGCATATGGTGTTAATGTTTGAATTTGTGTGGATGAATCTGGAGCTGTCTTCACCGTCCTTCTCACACTCTCCCTCTCGCCAAATCATGGGAGATTATGGGGAGAAAAATCGTTAGTGAAATATTTGTCAGTTATTGATATCTTTTATAATATTTTTAAACTGTGCGTCAGTAAAGTGCTGTAATCTGTCCCGCACTTCATAAGGCATATGTTATAGAGATCATGACAGCAACATGGACGATATCTGAAGTACCAACATTTGTGCTTCTACAGTGTCTGAGTATATGGTCAATTATTATGTGGGGGGGGGGGTCAGACCAGTGCTGTGCTTCGTGGGCCTGGAAGGCTTGGGAGGGGGGGGGTAATGAATGAAAAGAGGTAAGCTGTTTGTTTTTTTTGATGGGGGAGAGGGCCGTAATGAATGAAAAGAGGTAAGCTGGTTTTTTTTTGATGGGGGGAGAGTGCCGTAATGAATGAAAAGAGGTAAGCTGTTTTTTTTTCTTTGATGGGGGAGAGGGCCGTAATGAATGAAAAGAGGTAAGCTGGTTTTTTTTTGATTGGGGAGAGGGCCGTAATGAATGAAAAGAGGTAAGCTGGTTTTTTTTTTTTTTGGGGGGGGGAGAGGGGGAGAGTGCCGTAATGAATGAAAAGAGATAAGCTGGTTTTTTTTTTGATGGGGGAGAGGGCCGTAATGAATGAAAAGAGGTAAGCCGGTTTTTTTTTTTTGGGGGGGGGGGCGGAAAGGTATTCTGCAAAGGTTTAGAAAATTTCTCTCGGAGACTGTTGGTAAAATCAGTGCCAGGATCAGAATGTTTTGCTTACTGGGAAGTGGTAATGCTGGAATCTCTTTCTGTAGTTCTAAAGGGTCATGCCCAGTGATCGAACGAGTTTTTCTCTAGGACTATTACAGGTATAAAGCTGCCACAAACCAAGCGTAATAACTCTCTGTCTCTCTCACTCTCTTCTCTCTTTTCTCTCCCTCTCGCTGTCCATTTCCTCCCAGATTCGTTGATTATAGGAAAATTCCAAGTTTATTTAGGATGTTTTAGAATCATGGTGTGTCGGTTTCTCCACTGCTCGGGCGAGAGGCCTGCGTGTATGTGTGAGAGTGAAGATCTGTGTTGTGAATGTGAATGGGATATTGATATATAAGTGCGGGGTATATGTGGTATGTAAGTGCGGGGTATATGCGATATATACGTCCGTATGAGACTTGCACACAACAGAGCTAATATTTCAAGACAGGGGTCTGCCCGAGATGAAGCAGGACAGACATTGTGAAGGGAAGTACGACAAGTTAGAATCATATCAGAAACCAGACATTTTACAGAAGAGGAAACCACTCTCCTCCCCCCCCCCACAGTTTATAGAATGGAAAGAAAGCTGTAAGTTAGGAAGCACCATCATCCACGCAGTCCGGACACGTCTATAAGTGCTACGATCATTTCTTCAGTATCTCCTTCAGCGTACAGCAACCCGTTCTTTGTTGGTTGACCATCCGTCTGGAGCTCTTCACGGATCGTTCATTTTTTGCGACCCACAAGTTTCACACCCCCCCCCCTCCAAATCTCCAGCTGCGTCATTCTTGACAAGAACTCTGATTCACAGTTGTCAGGGAGGACTTTTGCTCGACCATCCTCTCTTACAACATGGAGAACCGGAGGTGTGAAGTAAAGTATTGGCATAGAGATAAATATATAACCTTCTTTGATCCCTACCAGACTTAGGCTTTTGCTCGACCATCCTCTCTTACAACATGGAGAACAGGAGGTGTGAAGTAAAGTATTGGCATATAGATACATATATAGCGTTCTTTGACCCATGCCAGCCTCCCACTATATTCTGAATCCAACAGTTGTTATGATATTTGAAGCAGATAAACAGAATTAGCAAACAAAGAAGAAGTAACTAAGAGCTTTCTAAAAAACAAGGGAGGACACAGTAGTTTTAAATACACTCAACACAAGAATCACAATCCTAGTCCACATCTGATCATCCTGTACTCTTCAGAAATGGAGGAGAGGGGAGAATTAAGTCTTCAGGAAATTAGACTCAGTAAAACACTCGTCCTGTGTGAGTTCACGTCATGCCTAGCGCGTTATTTATACGTTTTTGAATATCTCCGGTTATTCTCCCCAATGCAGTCGTTATGCATCGATTGAGCATATTATTTATAGCTTCATTGTGTGTTATTTTTTTGTGTGAAGACGTTGCTCTGTTATTAAATACAGCAACGGTTGCACGACTCAAGCTCGGCGAAAGACGTTCCCAAGGGCACAGATGCAGACATTCACGATCTCGGCTCGGCCTGTGCAGCGTTCATCGTGCTGCTCTCTTACAAACTCGCTCAGTTCTATCAATATTTGTTAATCTTCACAGCAGTTTCCGCTTTCCCTGGTTAATGGTGGCCCTTTGTGAGTCCCTCTGTTTCAATATGTGGACAAATGTAACGGAATACATAATACATAATCCAGTGTTTTCTCTCATGAGAACTGATGTTTGGTTGTGCTTTGTTCTTTATTGAGTGACGCAAGAGAGGAAAGAAGAGAAAAGATGATGAGTGTACATATCATGGCAGGTGTGTCAGAATTTCGTTAAAGCACATTTTTGTTGTTTAATAATCGAAGTTTTCATAAACAGAATTATTATTATTATTATTATTATTATTATTGAAGATGAACGCTCTGGAAAACAGAGACCAGTGAAGGGAGGGGCAACAAGTTACGTGTGTCTCTACCCCCCCCCCCCCATCCATACCCCCGAACCACTGGGTGGTTGTCTTCTGAGAACTTCGGTTTTTTTTCAACCCTGGCAAGTTTAAAAATAAACCGATTGCTGCGTTCGAAACAAGGGAGAAGAAAGTATCTTGCAAATAATGGCTGCACCAGCACTATCATCATCGTCGTCATCGTCATCGTCATCATCATCATCATCATCGTCATCATCATCATCATCATCATCATCGTCGACGTCGTCGTCGTCGTCGTCGCCATCGTCGTCGTCATCATCATCGTCATCATCGATATCTCTTTGTTGGCTTACTTAATGAAGGTTTATCAAGCAGCATCGTCACCAAGCAAGAGACTGTACTTGTGAGGAGTACAGGGAACATTTTATAACAAAAAAATCTGACTGACAACTAATAACTTTTTTTTTTTTTTTTTAAATTTGCAACTTTATTTACTTTGTCAAGTAAATACGAGTCAAAAGTCACACATTATTTGTGTGTCGTGTGTGTAGTCGTTCCATATGTAATTTTATTAGTGACACTGTCTGTTCGTCTATGCAAACCACTTTATGGTCCAAGGGAAATAACCGTAAAAAAGACTACTAATGATTTTTGTTGTTGTTGCAAAGTTAATGCTTAATTATCAAACAGCAGTCACTGTATTTTCTGCTTTAAGATTCACGCTTATTTTCATCTGGGGCTCTTAAAGTGATTCAGTCTTTTTTTCTTCTTCTTAAAATTCAGAAACACATTTACGTGAATGTTACCAGTGTGACATGTTTTAAGGAACACGATAGAAAAGGTTGTGCTGACAAGGTCAGTCTCATCTGGGTTCGAGAATGGAGTGTGTGATTCACGAACCGCCTTTTCGGTATGTTCAAATGAGACTAAAGTACGGATGTATTAGGGCAGCGATTGCTGACAGGTAGCTGCGAAAGGTCCTCATATATGCCTGAGAAGTTTCACGGGAAGGGTGGAAAAAAATAAGCCGTTTTACTTTGTTTTGAATGCTAAAATTTGGGAAGAAAATCGATCAGTGCGTCGGCACATTTTGTTTCATCTTGTTAAGTGTATTGTGGATGTAAAAAGGTTTACAATTTTTGAGAAATGATAGTACATCTCTCTCTCTCTCTCTCTCTCTCTCTCTCTCTCCCTCTTTCTCTTTCTCTCTGAACCTTAAGTGCCCAGGGCACATGGGGCTTCCGCAAGGGTTTTCCACAAATGCCTGTCCTTTGCCTTTGTTTCTGCTCTTGCCCAGGTGAGCCCTCTATTGCTCAACATCTTCTCTGTTGTTCTTCTCCATGTCTCTTTTAGTCTACCCTTACTTCTGTTCCCCTGTGGTGTCCATCTTAGTGCTGTTTTTGGTAGTGAGTTATCAGTCATTCGGAGCACATGTCCCAGCCATCGCCAGCGTCTTTCATGGTAGTACATACTGCCAGCAAACCACAAACCTGCTGCTTGGCAAGTTTGACGTTGATGAGCCAGAAATGAAATGTCAGCGTTTTGTGCAGAAAATGTCTGTAGCAGTAATAAATGACAGATACCAGTTTGTGTCGGGCAAATCTGGTTAAATTGATCTTTTTTAAAACATGGTAAACATGGCTATCCAATGAAAATATAATGACGTGCAGGTCGGGCAACTGTATAATTATTCTTGTGTCTTGAGGAGTTATTTGGACAAATTGATTGTTATCCTACCTAGGTAAACTCTACGGTTCTATACAAGGACTAGAGAGGAAAAAAAACAATCAATCAGATTTATTCAAGGGGGCAGAACTGCAGATGTAGATGGTAAACACATGCAAAGAAATAGATCTTTCACAAAAAGCCTGTAGTATTGACTGTAAATGCCAATCAACTGCAAAGTGTTATCCTTTTTTTTTAACCCAATCCACTGCTCACAGAAGAGAGATTGTGTGTAAACATCCAATCCTGTCGCTTCTATCTTCAGGCTAAATGATTTCAGTGCCCTTTTAGATTTTAATCATTATCTTAATCTACATTCTTGTCTCCATTCACCCATTCTGTATCACGGGTGCGTATGTTTGTGCATTTGTAACAAGGGCATTAGTATCAATGCAAGTGAGAACATGACACAGAATTTCCAAATAGCAAAACTGGCTCACCGTGCGCGGTCGATATGCCCTGGGATGTTGCCAAACTTTCTGGGAGACAAGTATGGAGATTACTTCTAATCTTTCTGGCGTCCATTCTCGCGCTAGGTAAGCAGTAGCTACTCCAAGATGTGTAAGTATGTGACTGCCTCCCTTCATCATTCATTATTTCCCTCCCAGCGTCTGTTACCCTCCCAGCGTCTGTCACCCTTCCAGCGTCTATCACTCTCCCAGCGTCTATCACCCTCCCAGCGTCTGTTACCCTCCCAGCGTCTGTTACCCTCCCAGCGTCTATCACCCTCCCAGCGTCTGTTACCCTCCCAGCGTCTGTCACCCTCCCAGCGTCTATCACCCTCCCAGCGTCTGTTACCCTCCCAGCGTCTATCACCCTCCCAGCGTCTGTTACCCTCCCAGCGTCTGTCACCCTCCCAGCGTCTATCACCCTCCCAGCGTCTGTTACCCTCCCAGCGTCTATCACCCTCCCAGCGTCTGTTACCCTCCCAGCGTCTGTCACCCTCCCAGCGTCTATCACCCTCCCAGCGTCTATCACCCTCCCAGCGTCTGTCACCCTCCCAGCGTCTGTCACCCTCCCAGCGTCTATCATCCTCCCAGCGTCTAACATCATCCCAGCGTCTATCACCCTCCCAGCATCGGGAAAACCATTACAAATTCTCAAGATGTAACATAGTTGTCATATAAATTCTTAAGATGACTTATTTATATCATAAATTCTCGAAAAGACGTCTGGATCACACACATTCTCAAAATGACGCCTTGGACACAGAATTCTCTAGGTGACCGTCTTGATTACATAAATTCTCTAAATGACATCTTGATTACATAAATTTTCTAAATGACATCTTGATTACATAAATTCTCTAAAAGACATATTGATTACATAAATTCCATAAATGACGTATTAATTACATAAATTCTCTAAATGACATGTTGTCTGCATAAATTCTCCAAATGACATATTAATCGCATACACTTTATAAATGACGTCATGATCACATAACTACTAAGGATCACTCCTCATCTTGCTATAGAAACTTGTCTCCAAGACGACCTGATTGCAGCAACTCTAACAATAGCTCCTGTCTTCCCTGCCTTGTAAGAAAGTCCTATATTCCATCTATATAATATTCCACTTTCAGTTTTCTTCCCTGCCTTGTAAGAATGTCCTACATTCCACCTATAATATTCCAGTTTCAGTTTTCTTGCCTGCCCTGCAGGCATACAGCGGTTGAGTAGGAGATCAATAATGGCTAAGATCGATAGCTGTGTAGATCAGATCTGTGGTGAGGTAGATTCGTTCCGTCTCGTCTGTTTCATATCCATTTTGATTTTGTTTTCTTATATTTTTTTTTTCTTTTCTGACACAGAGATTTCCGACTACCGGGGGGGGGGGGGGGGGGGAGGAGGAATTTAACGACAGAATTTGAGTTTGGAGTTTCTGGATAGACTGAAGGTTGGAGATGTAGGAGGAGAAGGTCTAGAGATGGAAAGAAAGGAAGTGGTTTTATATGTGCGTGTGTGCGCGCGTCTACCTGCGTTGTGTGTATGTGCATGTATGTGTTTTATGTATAGTGTTTATGCAGCTGATTTATCACAGGCTAAAACAGCGAGGATGTGATCAAAGGCTGAAACAGTGAGGATGTTATCAAAGGTTGAAACAGTGAAGATATTAGAGGCTGAAACAGTGGGGATGTTATAAAAGGTTGAAACAGTGAGGATGTTATCACAGGCTAAAACAGCGAGGATGTGATCAAAGGCTGAAACAGTGAGGATGTTATAAAAGGTTGAAACAGTGAGGATGTTATCAAAAGTTGAAACAGTTAGGATGTTATCAAAAATTGAAACAGTGAGGATGTTATCAAAGGTTGAAACAGTGAGGCTGTTATCACAGGCTAAAACAGTGAGGATGTTATCAAAGGTTGAAGCAGTGAGGATGTTATCAGAGGCTGAAACAGTGAGGATGTTATCACAGGCTGAAACAGTTAGGATGTTATCACAGGCTAAAACAGTGAGCATGTTATCAAAAGTTGAAACAGTGAGGATGTTATCAAAGGTTGAAACAGTGAAGATATTATTAAAAGTAGAAACAGTGAGGATGTTATCAAAAGTTGAAACAGTGAGGATGTTATCAAAGGTTGAAACAGTGAGGATATTATCACAGGTTAAAACAGTGAGGATGTTATCAAAGGTTGAAACAGTGAGAATGTTATAAAAGGTTGAAACAGTGAAGATGTTAGAGGCTGAAACAGTGGGGATGTTATAAAAGGTTGAAACAGTGAGGATGTTATCAGATGTTGAAACAGTGAGGATGTTATTAAAGGTTGAAACAGTGAGGATGTTATCAGATGTTGAAAAGTGAGGATGTTATCAAAGGTTGAAACAGTGAGGATGTTATCATAGACTGAAACAATGGGAATGTTTTCAAAGGTTGAAACAGTGAGAATGTTATCATAGGCTGAAACAGTGAGGATGTTATCAAAGGTTGAAACAGTGAGGATGTTATCAGATGTTGAACAGTGAGGATGTTATCTAAGGTTGAAACAGTGAGAATGTTATCAGAGGCTGAAACAGTGAGGATGTTATCAGAGGCTGAAACAGTGAGGATGTTATCTAAGGTTGAAACAGTGAGGATGTTATCTAAGGCTGAAACAGTGAGGATATTATCAAAGGCTAAAACAGTGAGGATGTTATCAGAGGCTGAAACAGTGAAGTTGTTATCAGAGGCTGAAACAGTGAGGATGTTATCAGAGACTGAAACAATGAGGATGTTATCAGAGACTGAAACAGTGAGGATGTTATCAGAGGCTGAAACAGTCAGGATGTTATCAGAGGCTGAAACAGTGAGGATGTTATCAGAGGCTGAAACAGTGAGGATGTAACACAGGCTGAAACAGTGAGAATGTTATCAAATGCGAAACAGTGAGGATGTTATCACAAGCTTAAACAGTGAGGATGTTATCACAAGCTGAAACAGTGGGGATGTTATCATAGGCTGAAACAGTGAGGAAGTTATCAGAGGCTGAAACAGTGAGGATGTTATCACAGGCTGAAACAGTTAGGATGTTATCTAAGGTTGAAACAGTGAGGATGTTATCTAAGGCTGAAACAGTGAGGATATTATCAAAGGCTAAAACAGTGAGGATGTTATCAGAGGCTGAAACAGTGAAGTTGTTATCAGAGGCTGAAACAGTGAGGATGTTATCAGAGACTGAAACAATGAGGATGTTATCAGAGACTGAAACAGTGAGGATGTTATCAGAGGCTGAAACAGTCAGGATGTTATCAGAGGCTGAAACAGTGAGGATGTTATCAGAGGCTGAAACAGTGAGGATGTAACACAGGCTGAAACAGTGAGAATGTTATCAAATGCGAAACAGTGAGGATGTTATCACAAGCTTAAACAGTGAGGATGTTATCACAAGCTGAAACAGTGGGGATGTTATCATAGGCTGAAACAGTGAGGAAGTTATCAGAGGCTGAAACAGTGAGGATGTTATCACAGGCTGAAACAGTTAGGATGTTATCACAGGCTGAAACAGTGAGGATGTCCTGTTTCTTTTGTGACTAAAAAAAAACTGGGGTCGAGATTGTGGACTTTCAGCCCCCGCTCTGTTTGGACGTTAGATCGATTCTCCATAGATTAGGCTGTGTCATCGGCATGAACAGATGAATGGATAATGAGGCAGACATGGTACTGACAGACAAAGACACTGACAGATGGATGGACAGACGGATCAATGGACAAACGAACAGACAGAAGTGGGGATTAGTGGATGGACGGATTGATGAACGAACAGTCAGGTCGTGTGGGAGAACAGATCGATAAATCGGCCAAAGACAGGTAGAGAGACCAAATGATATTTGCCAACGTGTGAGTTAAGTAGCAACACTTATATAGAAATAATGTATGTCGGCGAAAGGGCCATTGACTGATCAGCATTGGAGAATATTTTACGTAAGATTTCCTAGATTTGATAAAAAGAAAAATACCAACGATTAACTTGATTGTCAAATTTCTGTTTCATTTCTGAACTGAAGAGGGTAAGTATACAATGGGGGAATGAAGAAGCAGTGGACCATACTCAGATATCAGATGTTGAAATATCTGATGCTGGGGTAGCGATTAAACACTTTCGGCATACATTTCTTGAGATGAAACTCATTTTTCCTCAATTCTTGAACTGAAACGAAATTAGTCTTAGCTTCTTGATTTAAAAAAGAAAAAATTCATGTGAAGAATCAGCTTTTTGGTATGGAAAATATTCAGCCTTTTACCATCCTGAATTTGAACTCTGATATCTGTAGCTTATTGATTTGGAGAGTATTTAGCTTTTAAACTTCTTCAATATCAGCTCATTTAGTTTTTTTCAATTTCTTGACTTTCAACTCATTTAGCTTTTCAACTTTTTGATTTCATTTCATTTAGTTTTTCAATTTCTTGAATTGCAACGCATTTGGCTTCTGAATACCTTGAATTGCAGCTCATTTAGTTTTTCAACTTCTTGAGTTGGAATACATTCAGCTTCAACATCTTGCACTGACACGCTGTTATCATCATCTCATTGTATTGGAGCTTATTTAGATTCAGCTTGTTGAACTAGAAAGCGTTTAGCATCAGCTTCGTGAGTTTAAACATATATTTAGCTTCATCGTTTTGAGTTGGAACGATATAGCTTTTCAGTTCATTGAACCGGAATATATTTAGCGTCATCGTCTTGGGTTGAAACTCTCTTAGCTTCATTTTCAGTGTTTCCAGCTTTTTTTTAACGTCTTGAAATGCAAGTTTAAAATAAATAGTCGCTACTCGTTCAGTTATCTTTTGTCCGTGTTGGCGTGTTTGTTTTATACCTTTTTTTGTTGAGTGTTTATCTCAATTCTGTCGAATTACCCAATCTTCAAGCTAACATCGTTGGTATTCTGCTTTATTTAACATGCTCCCCTTATTTTCTTGCTATTATGTCTTATTGTTAGCTTTGTCATGTACGTGAGGGTGAGCTGAAAAGCCTTCCTCGTTCAGAGCATACTGGCTAAAATCATCAACCACGGTTTTTTTTTTTCCAAACCGGGACAACTGTAGCTGTCTTTCACCTTGGATCAAGTACTTGCTGAAACACTGGTTTTTATCAGTACTGTATTCAGTGCCCTATACTATCTTAAAATATAAAATTAAAGGCACTTTACGAACATCAGGGGAAATGAAATGTTCCTGTGAAATTTTTGTGTGAACTTTGGTGCGGCGAGATGTAATCTTTGCAAAATGCTCACATTATGAACCAAAGTCTAAAGTGACCAGGTCTCCTTCCCTCAAACTAAGCATCATCAGCCTGCTGCCCCAGTTATCCTCCAACCGATTTCGCATGTTGCTTTGTACTATATTTTTTGATAATATAAACCTGCTACGGTAATCGCTGATCTCCAAATGTTTAGGACTCTCTCTCTCTCTCTCTCTCTCTCTCTCTCTCACTGGTAATTTACTAGTAATTGTCAGTTAAACGCGATCGCTGTCTTAGTTAATAATGAGACACCAAGCAGCTGAGCTCTGCTACCCAACATTTGGTAGGGGGGACCTGTAATTTATAACGGTTCCTGCCAGTTTAGGTCAGACCTGAGGTTCAGACCACCCGCTCTTGTTGAGGCGATCATGGTTGAGAAAGTTTGCTGCCACCGGCATTCATTGAGTATTGCACGTAGCTTGTGAGGACCAGTGTGTTGATGTGGGCGCTGTTGTAAGATGTTGGTTACTGAAGTTCACAGGCGAGCAAGTGGGCAAAATTAGTGATAAAGGACTATCTGAAGGTCTGGGAGCATTGCTTCGAATAAAAATTTGAGCTAGGCACTTCTGCGCTATAAAGTCAGCGTTCTTGGAGTTCGTGAAGTTGGTGTCAGGTTGGTAACTTGGTGTGTCAGGTTGGTAACTTGGTGTGTCAGGTTGGTAACTTGGTGCGTCAGGTTGGTAACTTGGTGCGTCAGGTTGGTAACTCGGTGGATGGGGGCGAAGTTGCTGTCCGGTCTGGCAGTCAGCAACCCCATAGTTGACATTCTGGCGTCGGGGTTGGCGAACCCTAGCTGACCAAGACCCTCTCCCACATCTCCGTTGGTACCTGCAGTAACGGGCCTATCTTGGCTAACGTGACAGGGATTGCTGAAGAAGTTTTGCACACCCTCTGCTTATTAGCCTCGCCAGGGACTGAAAAAAAAAAGCAGTCGCCATAAGCCGCTCACACGCCGGGACACGATGCTGTGCTTCAACATCTGTGGATCGCACTTCCAGGGAAATTGAAGAAGAAGAAGAAGATCGTGTGTGTACGTGTGGGTTTTTTTTTTTTTTTGCTGCTGATATGAATACTGAATAAGTATATTGAACCTATCTTGTTATATGGAAGTGAATCATGGACAATAGGCAGGTCTGCACAAAGATCATTGGAAGCAGCAGAAATGTGCTTTATTAGAAGAATGTTGCGAATCCCCTGGACAGCAAAAATAACTAATGAAGAATGTAGGAGAAGAGCTGGAGAGACAAAAAAATCTTGTCAAAAAAGATAAGAGAGAGACAATGTACTTTCGTAGGACATGCAATGAGAAGAGGGGGCATTGAAAATATTATAACAACAGGAAAAATAGAAGGAAGAAGATCAAGAGGAAGACCAAGAGAAATGATACTGGACAGTCTGACGAGATAGTGTGAGAGGAGATCACCAACTGAGCTGATGGCCTGCATGAAGGATCGTGTACTCTGGAGAAGCATAATAGCCAACGCCAGTCGGCACGGCACATGATGATGATGATATGAATACTGAACAAGGACCCCTGGAATACGATCGTCCATGCAGTCCAAATCTCCTTCTCTTGTTTTCGATGCTGTAGGAACATTTCACGTCAGATAACGACGTGAGGTCAGAGGCTGATGAATATCCTGGCTTTCATTCCACCCATCCATGTCCATGGTCATCAGTTGGCCAGGCAGTCACCGCCCAGTGCACCCTGTGACATCTTGGAGGGCTGCACCAAATTCTCTCCACCTCTCGGGGGGGGGGGCACTTGCTTTCAGTGACGGCCATTTATAGTGTAAGCGAACTAGTTTATGAAGAAGTAACACAAAACGTATAGGGGATGCAGTAGAAAAGTCCTAATTGCACAACACAGTTCTTGAACACTGAAGCTTTTTCCCTCTATGGCCAGTGTCGCAGAACTTGTAGAAAAAAAAACAGAAGCGTAATATAAATGAATTGAAATGCTTTTCTCACCAGTTGAGGAAGTAAACATATGCTCGTACATCTGTCAGCTTGAACTCATTCCAGCAATCATTAGACGACACAGGAAACCTCCCTGTACACCTGTCAGCTTGAACTCATTCCAGCAATCATTAGACGACACAGGAAACTTCCCTGTACACCTGTCAGCTTGAACTCATTCCAGCAATCATTAGACGACACAGGAAACTTCCCTGTACACCTGCCAGCTTGAACTCATTCCAGCAATCATTAGACGGCACAGGAAACCTCCCTGTACACCTGTCAGCTTGAACTCATTCCAGCAATCATTAGACGACACAGGAAACCTCCCTGTCCTGACCCCCTGACCAAAAAAAAAAAAAAAGAGGAACAAGGACCGTTTAAAGAAGACTGGCTGATGTAGAGGCGTAACGAAGCAGATTCACAGCTGAGACTGATAAGTTCCATGGAACTGCGAGCAAGTCTTCTTCTTCTTCTTCTTCGTTCACTTCTACCACCAAAAACCGCACTGTGAACCTACTGAATTCATGCCTGTGGTCCTCGTTAGGTCCCGTGGTCCCCTGTGTGGTCCAAAATAGACCACACGAGATCCACGAAAGGACCACAAGAGATTCAGAGTGTCACGGTGCTTTAGCCTGTATTCTTGGTGGGTCTCGGAAGCGGGATTGCATGACACCGTGGTTTTCATTGCACCAGTTTAGTCTAGGGTTGGACTTTCTCACCGGAAGACCTCGACGTGTTTAGGATATCAGTGCATCCCCGCTGGGTGAGAGGCGGTAGCCCACCCGGGCCAGAGTTGGACTTTCTCACCGGAAAACCTCGACGTGTTTTGAGATACCCGTGTATCACCGCCGGGTGAGAGGTGGTTGCCCATCCAGTCCAGGGTTGGACTTTCTCACCGGAAAACCTCAGCGTGATTAGGATACGCAAACATCCCCGCCGGGTGAGAGGTGGTTGCCTATCTAGACTTCCCTGGTCCAGTGTCTCCGACTTCAGCATTTTGCGGTCGTGGCCGCTACCCTTCCTAGTTGTGACCAGGATGGAGCTTTTGTCCAGGAGGACGAATCCTCGCCACTAGTGACTTCTACCCCTGGGTTGAGCCGGTTTAGGCATTATCCCAGTATGGGCGTGTTTGGGACGGGACCGACCTCTAGAGCAGAGGTACTGTGACATGCATAGCCTTCAAGATTCACCCCTGGTATGAGCCGGTTTAGGCAAAATTCACCAGTATGGGTGTTTATCAGGCGTTACCGACCTCTAGAGCGGAGGTGGCATGACATGTCTAGCCATCAAGTTCCATCCCTGGTGTGTGCCGATTTAGGCAAAATTCACCAGTATGGGTGTTTATCAGGCGTTACCGACCTCTAGAGCGGAGGTGGCATGACATGTCTAGCCATCAAGTTCCACCACTGGTGTGTGCCGGTTTAGGCATATTTCACCAGTGTAGGTGTATTTCGGACGTGGGCGGCCTCTAGAGCAGAGGTGCCGTGGTATAGCTCTCGTAGCGATATTACTGGACATACCGGTTAAACTTCACTTTCCACCACCTTTTCCCATCGGCTCCGCACAGCAACCTTTATTTCTTTTCCGCATTTACTTCCTTAACCGGGAGGAGCTTCACTCCACGCACGGCATATGAAGAGTCTCGCCAGCAGTGAGACAAGCCGGTTCATGCATTTCACCCGACATGACTGCACTCAGGACGTGGCCGACCTCCAGACCAGAGGTGCCATGATTTGACTGTTTGCTTCGCTTTATCCTTTCTACCACCTTTTCCGCAGTGATGCTGCACGGCAACCTCGTTTGTACCTTTCTTCATTGGCCGGGAAGAGCACCGCTCCACGCACGGCAGCTGAAACTGCGAGCAAGTGTTCCTTGCAGCTGATGTGGTGAAGATCTCGAGGGGCAGATTCTTGTCGGACCGGGAGCAGGTTACGGTGGCTGCTGTTTTTTTTCTTGTATTTCCCCAGTGGAGATACAAAGGAGGGGGAGTGTAATACTTCTTTATCTGTTTCCACCACCACTGGAACTATTGCGACCCATGCCCCGTGGGCCAGGCTAGGCTTGTTACTTGGGGGTGGGGGTGGATTAACGGAGAGACGGGACAGGGTCTTTGTCGACTATGGTTCGTCAACCCTGACACCATCATGTCAGCTATGGTTCGTCAACCCTGACACCATCATGTCAGCTATGGTTCACCAACCCTGACACCATCATGTCAGCTATGGGTCGCCGACACTGACACCACGATGTCAGCTATGGGTCGCCGACACTGACACCACCATGTCAGCTATGGGTCGCCGACCCTGACACCACCATGTCAGCTATGGGTCGCCGACCCTGACACCAGCATGTCAGCTATGGGTCGCCAACCCTGACACCAGCATGTCAGCTATGGGTCGCCAACCCTGACACCAGCATGTCAGCTATGGGTCGCCAACCCTGACACCAGCATGTCAGCTATGGGTCGCCAACCCTGACACCAGCATGTCAGCTATGGGTCGCCAACCCTGACACCAGCATGTCAGCTATGGGTCGCCAACCCTGACACCAGCATGTCAGCTATGGGTCGCCGACTGCCAAATCAGACGGAGTCTTCGCCCAGATAAAACTATGTAACAACAAAAATCAGCAATCCCCAGGATTTTAACACAGAACACTGGACGTTTTAACATTTCATATAGATTCGGAAGATCTACAAACCTAAGAGTAAGATACTGCTCATTAGTTGCCGACAGCAAGCCTACGTATACTGAAGAAGCTCTGTAAACCGTTAGATCACATCAAGAACCAGCCCGGCCTGTCAGTGTAGGCCGGCCAAGAACTCTGACTCCACGAGACCGATTAAATAAACCAGCAACCAAGATAAACAAAAGTTATTTGCAGATTCCAAACCCAACCTTTAAAAAAAAGTAAAATGAAAATGACGCCAGAAACTCGAATAAAAAGAAAATTTAAAGACAGAATTACAAAAAAATAAAATAGCTGCATGCACAATTAAGCTAATCATCTCTCTCTCTCTCTCTCTGTCTCTCTCTCTCTCTCTGTCTCTCTGTTGTAAATAAAATAGCAGCATAAAAATATGGTTTATTTTGTTTTATGTTCAGTGTAAATACATTGCGTAAGCCACGTCAGTGTGAGTTGCCATGTCAAGGAATATGAGTTGTGTTTGAATGAGTTTCATCTGCTGCAATGGAAGCTGGGGGTCGACTGCCATTTGTTTCTACCATTCCTTTGTTTGTCAGTCAAAAAAAAAGCGTCAAAGACCTGGCCAGGATTTGGTAGGTCATTTCGTAAAGTTCGAGTTCGTGCATTATGTAACTGAATGTTTATAGAGCGAACGAAGGAATGAGCGAACAAACTTAATGTTCGTAGTGTTAAGAATTGGACACGCAGGCCCGTTTGACATTTTGCCATTCATTATACAACTTTCAGGGGGTGAAGACACCCGATAAGGTAATCAGCGACCCATAGCTGATATGCCAGCATCAGGGTTAGCGACCCATAGCTGACCAAGACCCTGTCCTACCTCTCCGTGGTACCCTCAGTAATAGGCCTAGCCTGGCTAACTGGGCAGGGATCGCCACAGTCCCCATGGTGGTGGAGTCTGCTAAAAAAGCATTGCCCCCCCCCTGTTTTTTATCTGTACTCCGGGACTGAAAAAGTAGCTCCATAACCTGCTCCCACGCTGATACGATGCTGTGCCTCAACATCTCTACAGCATCGGCTGCAAAGAACAACAGCTCGCAGTTACAGGAAGTTCATACAAGTACAAGCAAGCAAGTATACAACTTTCACTCTATCACAGACATTCAGCATCAGTTACTGAACATATTAAGCATGAAAAAAATACACTTCACAATCTGATTTATGCAATAAACTTATATTACATTCTCATATTCTTTATATTCTAACAATATTGTAGGAAAGCAGTATAAGATGCAACAGTCAACCCATTCTTTACATTAGAGACTAATTTAGACTCTGACAAAAGATGCACCTGTACTTTATAATATGTTTAAATACATACATTCAGTTAAATACATATATTCACACACGTACACACGAACACATACTTACCAGGGAGCCATATAGTCGATATCAAACATGCATTGATAAAGTTTCAAGTTCTAAAAAGAAATTTTGCTTATGAGATTTACATGAGTTGGTAGGATATAGCAAAGGTGGGCAGCTGAGTAAGAGAAGCATTTTTTTTTTTGAACAGGTCAAGTTTCGGTTTTGGGAAAAGACAACTGTGTAAGCATTGGATGTGTTTTAGTTTGGATTTAAACAATGACCAAAAATGGCGCGGGGCATTGCTATGACTTAACTTGGCTTTGTTGAAAAGAAATATCTTTTTTTGAGGCGTAAAATGCCGAGATGTTTGTCCTTGTATGTAATATGTGCTACATATTTATCATCAGTAAGTTTTACTGCTCGTTTTTGAAATGAGTAAAGTCTTTTCATGTTTGACATGGAACCGCCGTCTCATGAAGTGAAGCAGTAGTCCAAATGTGTTTGTATTTGTGATATGTAGTACTTTTTTCCCTATTGTCCCGTGTCAAGAAAGTGCTTGATTCTAGCAAGTTGGTGAACTTTCTGTGCAATGAGTTTGGTTAGATTGATTGTTCACATGACCATTCCAGCTGAGACTGGTGGTCAGTCGTGTGACTTAGAGTTTTATGTTCACTAACATTCTCTATCTGTGAAGTTCCATCATGGAGCTGTAGTGTTGCTTTTGGTGAGTTTATCAGTAGACAGACAGACAGACAGATGGGTGTATGTATATACGTACGTACATATGTACATGTGTTACGTACGTACGCACGTGCGAGTGTATGTATGTACGTGTAAGTATGTAATGTATGTATGTATGGATGTAAGTATGTATGGATGTAAGTATTATGTATGTAATTATGCACAATTCATAATAATAAATATGGCCTGAGGTATTATATTCTGAAAATTAAATGGCCATAGATTGACCCACGGCATCAGTAGTATTTATAAGTATCATAATCATATCATTAAAAAAAAAATTGAAACGGAAAAGTTGTGTAACAATGAAACATATTTGTAAGTAAATGTTATAAGCCGAGCACCTTAGATTTGAGAATGTACTCAAAGCCTGTAGAAGTTACTGGGTTCATAGCACGGCATTGTTTAGTTTGCTCTAATGTTTATTATTTTCTTCTATTAGTTTTGTCTTTTCTGGTTAGATTGATGGTGATGAATTTTTTTGTTATTGCTATTTATCTTTCTGTTCATCTATTTCAAGTCCATCTATCTGTATTTCCATCCATCCATCCATACATCCATCCATCCATCCATCCATCCATCCATCCATCCATCCATCCATCCATCCATCGCCTGAGTGATTTCCAGACACAACTTAACCTTAGATATGTCAGATTTTTTTAGCCAGTTCAGCACAGCCATAAATTCTTCATAAAGATGGCTTACATAAAAGACAAACAAACAATCTATGCAGACACTCATTGTCCTTGTTGTTGCACATCTTGCTTCAGTATCAACCCCACAAGATCACGTTACAATCGCTGCAGTTCTTTTCTGCTGATATATCCGGGCAATGCATCTTTGTCTATGTCAGTATCTGTGTCTGATTTTTCTGGTCATAGATTTGTGTAACCTACTGATTTATTAGAAGCTGTAACGACAAGAAGAAATAATCACGGACAAAAGGAAGATTGGATGGTAAGATAATTAACAGCTTATTGAAGTCACAGCAGATTGAAGCTGGGCAGATTACGCTGGTTGGGTCGTGTAGAGAAAAACGAATGGAAGAGAACAGACAAACGAAAGTGTTGCGTGTACAAGAGATGAAGGAAACAAGGCCGAGAGGTAGGCCAAGACAGAGATGGAGAGACAACAATGAAGAGGATATACAGGAAATTGGAGTTACCAACTGGAGAGAGAAGATTAGGAATAGGGAGTATTGGAGGCGAACTTCATCTGTAGCAGTGAGCCTTAATAGCTTGGAAAGCTGAGGAAGAAAAAGAAGAAAAAGAGAGGGATTGGGAGCGGGAAAGCCAAATGGTGGTAACAAATTAGAAATAGTAACAAGTATGTAATAAATTAGGAAAAGCAGGACTAGGAAATATTCATAATGACAGCAAAAGCAACTTTGGAGAAAAAATAAAACAAGGAAAGTGGGGAGTGAAAGAACAAAGAAAATAACAGTAGACACCGACAGCAGCAAGTGGATTATCTACGAGAAAATAACACTAGACACCGACAGCAGCACTTGCATTATCTACGAGAAAATAACACTAGACTCCGACAGCAGCACTTGCATTATCTACGAGAAAATAACACTAGACTCCGACAGCAGCAAGTAGATTATCTACAAGAAAATAACAGTAGACACCGACAGCAGCAAGTGGATTATCTACGAGAAAATAACAGTAGACACCGACAGCAGGAAGTGGATTATCTACGAGAAAATAACAGTAGACATCGACAGCAGCAGGTGCATTATCTACGAGAAAATAACAGTAGACATCGACAGCAGCAGGTGCATTATCTACGAGAAAATAACAGTAGACACCGACAGCAGCAAGTGGATTATCTACGAAAAAATAACAGTAGACACCGACAGCAGCAGGTGCATTATCTACGAGAAAATAACGGTAGACACAGACAGCAGCAGGTGGATTATCTACGAGAAAATAACAGTAGACATCGACAGCAGCAAGTGCATTATCTACGAGAAAATAACAGTAGACACCGACAGCAGCAGGTGGATTATCTACGAGGAAATAACAGTAGACATCGACAGCAGCAGGTGCATTATCTACGAGAAAATAACAGTAGACACCGACAGCAGCAATTGCATTATCTACGAGAAAATAACAGTAAACACAGACAGCAGCAAGTGCATTATCTACGAGAAAATAACAGTAGACACCGACAGCAGCAAGTGGATTATCTACGAGAAAATAACAGTAGACACAGGCAGCAGCACTTGCATTATCTACGAGAATATAACACTAGACACCGACAGCAGCAGGTGTATTATCTACGAGAAAATAACAGTAGACACCGACAGCAGCAGGTGCATTATCTACGAGAAAATAACAGTAGACACCGGCACCAGCAACTACGTTATCTACGAGAAAATAACAGTAGACACCGGCAGCAGCAACTACGTTATCTACGAGAAAATAACACTAGACACCGGCAGCAGCAACTACGTTATCTACGAGAAAATAACACTAGACACCGGCAGCAGCAAGATCACATCAACTTTAACAGCAAAAACATGGAACTCTTATAGGACCCCGGGGGGGGGGATGAATGGGGAAGCGGGAAGCAAGGAGAGAGCTGTCAATGTGCTGTTAAATAATGAGGGTTTTGTTTTTGATGTGCAGTTTTCTGATGGCTGCACTGTGTGCTCGACGATCGGTGTAACGGGAATTCTGCTGATTTCCAGTCTTTGCCGTTAGTTTTAGCGTTTAGACTTCCTGTCTTTGCCGTTAGTTTTAGCGTTTAGACTTCCAGTCTTTGCCGTTAGTTTTAGCGTTTAGACTTCCTATCTTTGCCGTTAGTTTTAGCATTTAGACTTCCTATCTTTGCCGTTAGTTTTAGTGTTTAGACTTCCTGTCTTTGCCGTTAGTTTTAGCATTTAGACTTCCTGTCTTTGCCGTTAGTTTTAGCATTTAGACTTCCTGTCTTTGCCGTTAGTTTGACCGTTTAGACTTCCTGTCTTTGCCGTTAGTTTTAGCGTTTAGACTTCCTGTCTTTGCCATTTGTTTTAGTGTTTAGACTTCCTGTCTTTGCCGTTAGTTTGACCGTTTAGACTTCCTGTCTTTGCTGTTAGTTTTAATGTTTAGACTTCCTGTCTTTGCCGTTAGTTTTAATGTTTAGACTTCCTATCTTTGGCGATAGTTTTAGCATTTAGACTTCCTGTCTTTGCCGTTAGTTTTAGCGTTTAGATTTCCTGTCTTTGCTGTTAGTTTTAGCGTTTAGACTTCCTGTCTTTGCCGTTAGTTTTAGCGTTTAGACTTCCTGTCTTTGCCGTTAGTTTTAGCATTTAGACTTCCTGTCTTTGCCGTTAGTTTTAGCGTTTAGACTTCCTGTCTTTGCCGTTAGTTTTAGCATTTAGACTTCCTGTCTTTGCCGTTAGTTTTAGCATTTAGACTTCCAGTCTTTGCCGTTAGTTGTAGCGTTTAGACTTTGAGTTTTTACTGTTAGTTGTAGCGTTTAGACTTTGAGTTTTTACTGTTAGTTGTAGCGTTTAGACTTTCAGTTTTTACTGTTAGTTGTAGCGTTTAGACTTTGAGTTTTTACTGTTAGTTGTAGCGTTTAGACTTTGAGTTTTTACTGTTAGTTGTAGCGTTTAGACTTTGAGTTTTTACTGTTAGTTGTAGCGTTTAGACTTTGAGTTTTTACTGTTAGTTGTAGCGTTTAGACTTTCAGTTTTTACTGTTAGTTGTAGCGTTTAGACTTTGAGTTTTTACTGTTAGTTGTAGCGTTTAGACTTTGAGTTTTTACTGTTAGTTGTAGCGTTTAGACTTTGAGTTTTTACTGTTAGTTGTAGCGTTTAGACTTTCAGTTTTTACTGTTAGTTGTAGCGTTTAGACTTTCAGTTTTTACTGTTAGTTGTAGCGTTTAGACTTTCAGTTTTTACTGTTAGTTGTAGCGTTTAGACTTTCAGTTTTTACTGTTAGTTGTAGCGTTTAGACTTTCAGTTTTTACTGTTAGTTGTAGCGTTTAGATTTGGCTGAAGCACTGGGAGAGAGAAAATTCGAGTGAAGCATTATGTAGTCACTTACTCACCAGAAGATTCTGAAGACAAGTGCTAAAAGCAATGAGCGAGTAGTGGGCTGTGAGCAACATGATGCTGATGGATTAGGGAGAGATGGGTCAGTTTAGAGAAACAAGAAATGTATAATGTGGACGGGTGCATTGAGTGTGAAATGAGGAAAAGTTGTGTAAAAGCGGATGTTGAAGAGAGGGAGGAAAATAATGAATGAAGTAGACTTCTTCTTTTTCCTGTAAACACCCCCGCCCCCTTTTTGCGAGCTGATGTTCTTTGCAGCCGATGCGGTGAGGATATTGAGGATATCGTGTGTCAGATTGAAAGCGGGTTACCAAGGCTGTTTTTTTTTAAAGTCCCTGAGTGGGACTACCAGCGGGCAGGTGGGACAAGGTCTTTGGGTTGACTGGATTAAACAGATTTCTCAACATCATATGGGTTCCGTTTATAGCTTTAATTTTACTGAGGGTTCTTCGACTGTTCTCTGACCCCCCCCCCCCCCCCCCAGACACAGAAAGACGAAGAACCACTGTTCTAAATAAAATTGTCGTCTCATTGGACGAAACCATATTTCGCGGAACCGGACTGTGTTGCCGGCCGATATTCGCTTTTGCTGGCGCCAGAAAATGTTCTTTATATGTGGCTAGTACTCATGAATTTTTCCTCTTTAAATGCTCTAATCAGCAGCAGAGCATCTTGCTTACAACCGAGAAGCCTACAGGAGAGCTGTTAGGGAGGCAAAGTTCTGCAAGCGACATGCAAATGACTGAAATACTTTAAATCTCATAATTAAAAAAAATATTTTTACTTATTTTTTTATCTGAAAAACGTGGACTTTGCTCACAAGAAAAAATAGTAAAATCTCGAGCATGCACGTAATTGCAACTTTATAATGGCCAACCATTTCAAAACCACGACGTGTACATCCTCGTGTATTGAAGTAATTTATCGGATGTTGATTATGTACATGCAACTTCTGCAAGCCGCTGTCATGAGCTCATAAAAGCGGATGTCTGAAATAATGCCAACAGGTACCCTGTTGCTGGGAACTTGGGCTAACTGGTCAAGCCATCATAAGCTCATTTTCAGCAGAGACCGAGCCAAGCAGGCAGCAACACGCAGGGAATAATGCTCCTCGATGTATGCATGCTACACAGCATACACAAATACGTGAGCAGAAAGCTGAAGCCGTCTGTGAGCAACATTGTCGTGGGTGGGCTTTTGTTATTGTTTCAGTCCAGTAAAGGGCAATAAATATGGATGGATTTCCGCTTTTCGCAGACCGGAATTTCCAAATCACCAATTAAAAAGCACGGCATGGGAGTATTGGCAAGCTCTTCCCGCTGTGTACAGTGCTTTGGTCTTTTGTTAGGTTTGCATAAAAGGGTTTGCAACATAAAAACCTGAAACGGTGATGGGCACTTACGAATGTTTTTTTTTAAAAATTCTATTTAGGATCCCGCCCCGCTGATCACTGCTTTTAAACTGGTTTAATATTTAGAGCAGGGATTTTATGACTGAGCCAAATGTGAATTGCCTAGTATGCCACAATATACGGTATAGAGTACCCAGTATATCCCTATAATGCATATAGATTGCCAAGTGCGTCACCATATCCCACGTGGTTTGCACAGTATAACCCTATGCCCCATATGGATTGCCCAGTATGTCCTCATACACTATGGGTTACCCTGTGTGTCCGTGTAACGTATATGGATTGCTCAGTATATCATAAAACCCCTATATTGTTTGCCTATCATATCTTCACACTCCATGCCGATTGCTCAGTATGTCACCATACCCCCTATTTATTGCTCAGTGTGTCCCTATACCCCATATGGATTGTCCATTTTGATAGGTACAAAAGAACAGATCACCGACACGTGCGTTGAAATTATCAGGATGTGAGTCTGGAAGTATCAGGATGTGAGCTTGGAAGTATCAGGATGTGAGCTTGGAAGTATCAGGATGTGAGCTTGGAAGTATCAGGATGTGAGCTTGGAAGTATCAGGCTGTGAGCTTGGAAGTTTCATGTTATGAACTTGTTGTAAGCTTAGAACTATTGTATTGAATATTCTTCTTACATTTTACATCCTTCCCTTGCCGTTAAACGTCACATAGGGCTCGCATGGTAGCTTGAAAAGATTTCCTGTTTTCGGCGAGCTTTTCAACCTCATTAAGGAATGTTATTTCCACTAAACTGACCTCTTAACAATGTCCTCTTTAGAGTTTCATGTGGTCGACCTCTTTTTCTTTGGCCTGTTGTGTTCCACTTGATAGCTTGTTTTGGGATTCTCTGCTTGTTTTTTCTCATCACATGACCGACATATGTCCATCTTCTTTTTCTGATCACCCATGAGACAGGTTGTTGTTTGATCATCTATCTTATCGCTGCACTGTTCTTGAATTCGTTCCACTTACTACCGAGTATTTTCCTGAAGCATTTGTTTTCAAAAGAGTCTACTTTCTTGTCTTTTTCTTTAGTTATTTTCCAGCGTTCACGTGCATAAATGAAGGTGGATATTACATTTGAATTGAATAATTTTAACTTGGTTTTTGTGCATATAACTTTTGAATGCCAGTTGTTCTAAAAATTCTTGAAGTTCAGTTCGAATTCTAACTTCCTTTCTAGTGTCGCCATCCTGGTCTATGTAGCTGCCGAGGTATGCAAATTGGTTTACTTCTTCAACAGCTGTTCCTTCTATGTATATATTTCCTTCACGGTCAATGAGGTTTCATTATTTTTGTTTTTCTCCTTGTTAATTTCAAGTCCTATTTTACTAGCCATTGAAGACAAGGTATCTGTTTTTTTATTCCATTGATTTCATTCACATTGTCACTGAATAAGAATTATGTCATCTGCAAAATCAAGATCTTCCACTTGGGCCTGATGTACTCAATCAATGCCAGTTTTACCCGTGTAGCAATTTTTCATTTTGAAATCTATGGCAATTCCAAAAAAGCAAGGGAGGGAATATATGTCTTTGTTTCACGCCTGTTTCAGTCTGGAACCATTCCCTCATTCCTTCTTCTGTGTCGACTGCATATCCATTGTAGAGGTCCCTAATGAGTATTGAATATTACAGGGAGAAAAATAAAACAGTGTCTTACTGAAGACGATGAACTATGAAACGAGATGTCTAGAAAGAATCTGTGGAAAAAAAAACATATGACATAAAAACGTTTTGCTGTGGGATCAGACAATGAGGATTACAAGCAATTCTTGCTGAAGGAAAGATCAAGAAGAAAATGAGACGGAAAAGAGTGAAAGGAGGATATGACCTGTCGATGTGAGGAAAAGCCTATAAACTAATGAAAGCTGTAGCCTGGAATGGTATGCTGTAGGCAAGATATGAGCTCTTTGATTTGTAAGACATCAAAAAATGGATGTCATACGGTAATATGCTTGTGTATAAAAGTACACATTCTGAAAGAGAAATTTGGGAAAAAGTTAACTCATTGACTGCCGATCAAAACACACAGCAAATATACGGGAACTTCATTCTTCTCATACTTCATGGCCGACGTGTTTTTACATAGAAATGATGTTATGCTGATCTTTTAGCAGTTAAAGCAACTTAGAATACGGACTATGTAATGAAACATGCAACTAAAGTTATTTATTATTATTTTTTTTTAAAAAGTAGTCTAATAAGTTTGTACAATAACTTGCCTCGTACAAACTACCACTTTTGATTCAGTTATATACCAAAGTGAAACAGCTAAGATTTCACAGTTTTATACCATAGTAAAACAGCCAAGATACAGTTATATTCCATAGTAAAACAACCATAATTTACAGTTATATGCCATAGTAAAACAGCCAAGATTCACAGTTATATGCCATTAGTAAAACAGCCAAGATTCACAGTTATATGCCATAGTAAAACAGCCATAATTCACAGTTATATGCCATGGTAAAACAGCCAAGATTCACAGGTTTATGCCATGGTAAAAAGCCAAGATTCACACTTATTTACCACATTAACAGCCAACATTCACAGTTATATGTCACAGTAAACCAACTATAATTAAATTATATGCCACAGTAAAACAACAAAAGGCAGCCATCTGATGTTGAATCAACAGTTTCTGTTGTGCCATTCTCATATGAGCGCTACTCGATAAGAGCCAAAAACAAGGGGTCGGTTGAACCGGAAGTTAAAAGCAAAAATGGAGCAGACTAACAAGCCATAGAAACGGATATCGAAAGCCCCAAATGGGATGGAGTCTATTGCTGGGAGAATTTTTACAGCACGCGGAAAATTGTTTAGAGTCTCGGAAAGCTTAACGAATATTCCCAGGTTCTTTTGCGAAACCAAGAACATAAAGAAGGTATCATCAACATCAATGCCCATCACTACCTTTGGAGCATAGTCCACGGATAAAGTCTCTCCAGTTAACCATGCTCTTGGATTTGTTATCTACCTCCCTTCATGTGTATCCCTTGTCTCTGAGCACTTTTATAATTTCCCTTCTCTAAGTAGCTCTAGGCCTTCCTCAATTTCGATTTCCATGAGGATTCCACGTCATTGCCTGTCTTGCTGTGCTGGTTTCCTCAGTGTGTGGTCAGCCCACTTCCATTTCCTAGACATGATTTGTAGGTAAGAATATTACAATGCCATAACAATTGGAGGTTATGAAATACCAGAGATTAGATATGCTGATGATACAGTATTACTGTCCACAACACAAAAAGAAAGGAAAAGCTAATTATGTCACCCCGTAAGAACAGCGAAGAGCAGAACCTCTATCTTAATGCAAAGAAAACTAACTTGATAACAACTGACAAAACAAACAAGGCAGCTGAAATATATATCAATGAGGAAAAACTGGAAGAAGTGGAGAGTTTTGAATATCTTGGATCACTACTAACTAATAATGGAGATACAATGAGGGAAATTAAAAGGAGGACATCTATTGGTCTTCAGAAAGTAAAACAAATAAAGAATCTGTGGAGAGGAGCAGACAGAACTACAAAAATAAGATTTTTAAGGGCTTGCATCTTTCCCATCGCAACATATGCATGTGAGACCTGGGCACTTAACAAAACAGCTGAGAAACACATACATGCTTTGAATGTAAATGTTACAGAAGAGTTCTTTAAATATCATGGACACAAAAAAAGAACAAATGTATCTATACTACAAGAGCTTAATATTGAAGAAGGCTGGCTAGTAAAGAGGATTAAAGAGAGAAAACTTAAATATTTTGGACACATTAAACGTCATGATAATTTAGAGAAGACCGTATTGGAAGGATACATAATGGGAAAAAGAAAAAGAGGAAGACCAAAAAGAAGATGGCTGCAAGACATCATTGACGATCTGCAAATGGATGCATCAACAGCAGGCCATCTTGCTCACAACCGAGAGGCCTACAGGAGAGCTGTTTGGGAGGCAAAGTTCCGCAAGGGACATGCAAATAAATGAATGAATGAATGATGATTTGTAGGTTCATAGACTCTTGTCCTGCTCTTTCCCAGACCTCCTCGTTCCTTATCTTGTCCTACTCTTTCCCAGACCTCCTCGTTCCTTATCTTGTCCTGCTCTTTCCCAGACCTCCTAGTTCCTTATCTTGTCCTGCTCTTTCCCAGACTTCCTAGTTCCTTATCTTGTCCTACTCTTTCCCAGACTTCCTCGTTCCTTATCTTGTCCTGCTCTTTCCCAGACCTCCTAGTTCCTTATCTTGTCCTGCTCTTTCCCAGACTTCCTCGTTCTTTATCTTGTCCTGCTCTTTCCCAGACCTCCTAGTTCCTTATCTTGTCCTGCTCTTTCCCAGACTTCCTAGTTCCTTATCTTGTCCTGCTCTTTCCCAGACTTCCTCGTTCCTTATCTTGTCCTGCTCTTTCCCAGACCTCGTTCGTGATCTTGTCCTGCTCTTTCCCAGACCTCCTCGTTCTTTATCTTGTCCTGCTCTTTCCCAGACCTCCTCGTTCTTTATCTTGTCCTGCTCTTTCCCAGACCTCCTCGTTCTCGATCTTGTCCTGCTCTTTCGCAGACCTCTTCGTTCTTGATCTTGTCCTGCTCTTTCCCAGACTTCCTCGTTCTTTATGTTGTCCTGCTCTTTCCCAGACCTCCTCGTTCTTGATCTTGTCCTGCTCTTTCCCAGACCTCATCGTTCCTTATCTTGTCCTACTCTTTCCCAGACCTCATCGTTCCTTATCTTGTCCTACACTTTCCCAGACCTCCTCGTTCCTTATCTTGTCCTGCTCTTTCCCAGACCTCCTCGTTCCTTATCTTGTCCTACTCTTTCCCAGACTTCCTCGTTCCTTATCTTGACCTGCTCTTTCTCAGACCTCCTTGTTCTTTATGTTGTCCTGCTCTTTCGCAGACCTCCTCGTTCTTTATCTTGTCCTACTCTTTCCCAGACCTCCTCGTTCCTTATCTTGTCCTACTCTTTCCCAGACCTCCTCGTTCCTTATCTTGACCTGCTCTTTCTCAGACCTCCTCGTTCTTTATCTTGTCCTACTCTTTCCCAGACCTCCTCGTTCTCGATCTTGTCCTGCTCTTTCCCAGACCTCCTCGTTCCTTATCTTGCCCTAGCTCTTTCCCAGACCTCCTCGTTCCTTATCTTGCCCTAGCTCTTTCATGTTTAGAATCCGTCTCAAACAGTAAAGGAGGTAGCTCCGTGTAA